>MU865352.1:0-160941 GCA_033297215.1 Podospora fimiseda
CTTTTTCTTCTTTTTCTTCTTTTTCTTCTTTTTCTTCTTTTTCTTCTTTTTCTTCTTTTTCTTCTTTTTCTTCTTTTTCTTCTTTTTCTTCTTTTCCTTCTTTTTCTTCTTTTTCTTCTTTTTCTTCTTTTTCTTCTTTTTCTTCTTTTTCTTCTTTTTCTTCTTTTTCTTCTTTTTCTTCTTCTTTTTCTTCTTCCTCACATTACGAGCATGTTTACTGACAAAACACGACAGACAACGAGTTTATTGAGCATCTCAAGTCTCTTGGTCCGTCTGCCGCCGATTTAGAGTTGCGGTCTCTCGCGATGGGCGAGGGTGACGAGACCCGAAACGAGCTGTTGCACTTTATCAAGGCTTTGACGAGCAGGCTTATCGCCAGGAGAGATTACGAGTTGACACAGGCCTGGATGACTGTGTTCCTGCGGCTCCATTTTGATTTGGTAATGGAGAATGAGTCTTTACTTAAGGCGTTGGAGGAGTGGAAGCAATACCAGGCACGGGAGAGAGATCGTCTGGATGATTTGGTCGGCTACTGCAGCGGTGTTGTTGGGTTCTTGAGGAATCCACGGACGTAAAAATAATTTTGTGTAGCAGAATACCCCCATCCGTCTATCAAATTTTCAACCAAATAGCCAGTCTAATATCCTCTCGAAAAAGTTTCTGAAAAAAAAAGCAGTTAGCATGTGTTCTTGCGTGTTGACAATATTTCGACGCACCCTGGTGGACTGGGAACATAAGTCCGTTGGTACTCCTCAATCTCTTCCAAGTTCTTGATCAAATCCACCTCTTCAGATTTGTGTATCCTTGTCTTTTTGACAAACTTCCATCCAAGGTACAGCATCGGAAAGACACCAATCATGGTATACCTATTTTAACATCACCCGGTTAGTATTCCTTTCTCATCGTCACAAAAAAGGAGGTGGACTCACGAAAACAAAAAAGTAGGAACATCCCACTTCCCCGGCAAGAAAACCGTATATCCGCCAACAAAAGTCATAACGCTTGTCCCAATCAACCCATACCAAGCAGCATAAGGCTGAAACCACCCTCTATAAGGCAACTGCCTCCTGTCCATCCCCTGAGCCTTCACCGCTGAATAAAACCTCAGGAAAGTGACACATACAACACTAAAGTTAATCAGCTGGCTAGCAGTAACCAAACTAACAAACCAGTTCAAAACCACAGCCGCCCCGTTCGATACCTGAAGGAAACTAAGCAGCGAAATAGCCAACACCACCAAGACGCAATAAATCGGCACGCCGTTTCTCGCGCACTTGGTAAAAATCCTTGGGGCTTTTCCCTCCAATGCAAGACCGTACAAACTCCTGCTCGCACAGTAAACGTACGAATTGCCAGCCGAAAAAGCAGCAGTCAAGACCATCCCGTTGACGATATCCGGCAACACCCTAACGCCCAATCTCCTCATCGCCACAACGTACGGACTCGCCGCCGCGCCCGGTAGTCCCCTCTCAAAAGCGTTTTTGAGTTCCTCGTCATCGTGCGGGACCAATATCCCCACAGCCAGACTTCCGAGAATAAAAAAAGTCGTAAGTCTGTAAAATACCGCGTTAAAGGCCTTGGGCATAGTTACCCTTGGATTTTCAGCCTCGCCGGCGGCCATGGCGACATAATCCGGTCCGGATATTGTGAAACTCGCCTGAATGAGACACTGCAGGAAACCGAGAAAGCGTCCCAGATTTCCTGGCTTGTATAATTCTGCAAAAGCTCCCGGGTTGGACCAGAATCTAAATCCGAAACGGTCGTGTATTGGGTTCAGGCCGAGCATGGTGAAGAATGTAAAGAAGAGTAAAGCGACTATCAGGATTACCTTGAAGAGGGAGGAGAAGAATTCTACTTCGCCGTATAATGAGACGGCGAGTATGTTGATTGCCCTGGGAATCATGGTTAGCTGTTACCCCTGAAAGTGGGTAGAGAGTGCAATACCCGTATAAAACGATGATGATAGAAATGATCCCCCCGGCTGGGACTACATCGCTCCAGTAGTGAATAATGACATTACACGCCACAATTTCAAATGGAACCAAGGCGGCTTCAAAGATAAAAAAGTTCCAGCCTGCAGCGAATCCGTAGGCTTCGTCCACGTATCGACCTGCCAAACGAATGAAAGGAGACGAGATTGGGAGGTAGGTTACCATTTCTGCCATGGAAATAGTTACCGCTAGGATGAATGTGCACCTACAAAGAAGTAAATGTTAATGATATCTATTTCAAGACAATTTTTTGGAAAGTTGAACAAACCAAATGGAAAAGGCCAAAACCAAACTGCCTGGTCCGCCATTGAGAAGACCACGGCCGATCTGGACATATAACGCCGTGCCAATGGTTCCTCCGATGCCGATGAGTTGGATATGCCTGGCCTTGAGTTTCCTTTTCGTGTGGTCGTCCAAGGCGCTTTTCATAGAGGCAGCATCAATGGAATTTTCACAACTTCCTTTCTCATTATCCGGGGGCAATGTGGGTGCCTCTTTCGTGTGAGTCGACAAGACACCTGTTCCCCCATTGTTGATGTCTATACCGGTAGATGATGACGATGCCATCTTTTGTGTTTTTAATATATTTGTTTGAGTAAAAGTGAAAAGAACTCGACAACAAACTTCATTAGGCTTCAAAATTTTTGAACAATGAGGTCTTTGGTGGTATTGAAGGATCTTGGTTTTTGAGGATGATTACCTATATGCAGGTAACGTCACCAGTCATCGAAGCACGTTATTTCGAAGGACGAAGATCACCCACCCAAAGTAGTAGGTGGTGGTTGGACGCGAATAGTTATTGCCACTTGTGTTCAACACTCACTCTATTTGTGTTCCGGGATCGGGACGTTCTTTTCAAAACAGGCTCTCCCTTGCGTGCTCGGGTTTTCCCCACGTCACAACAATCAACGACTTCCTGGAAGAGTCCACTTTGGGTACGGGGACCTCGGCCGAGGTGGAATCCGACCCTCCGTCCGGGAACAACCTTCGGGATCGCCAAGAGTTGAAGATGAGGATCCTCTCCCGTTGAGGTCCCCGGTCCGGTTCCGTGTCGAATAAAAAAAAGCAACTGGTTTGTTTAGTTTATCGGTTTTCGGAAATATCCGTTATTAGATCAGAGCGTTTGGTCGAGAATCAAGTCACCTGGTGCACGAGGACAAACACAAAATAAAAAAAGATGGGACGGTTTCCCCGATAAATTCACTTCAGCCGAACTCGATTGACGTGACTTCCTCTAGCGCAGAGTCCAGGCGGAGGCGGTACGGTCAAAACGCTGACGAAATGACGTCGACTGGTATTAATGATGGGGAGATGGAAGGTACACCATCTTCTAGGGCGCTCACTAGAAGCCCGATATCCTGCTCTCAACGGACGCGCCGTTGGACGATATTAGGACGAAGTAAGACTGGACGACCGAATCGAACTAAACATTAAAGATACATTTCAGCGAGAAATATGAATACTCGTCCTCAATGTCGACACGATCCGTACCCGCAGACCAATAACGAATTAATATCGGAAAACATGTGTATCGGATCGATCACTCGAATGACCTGCGGGCATCTGCACATCATCTTTCATGACAGATGTGTTGCCAACTGTAAGGAGCCCAAAGAAGGGCCCAGATACCACGATCAGGAGCAACAATGCGGCAACTGCGAGGCATCAAACGAGATATACGACATCCGCGACGATTACCAAAAAAAGTATGATGAGGCCATGCCACATTACAAGCTTGCCCATTCTTTCGGAAACGTGGAAGAGCTCGAACGCATCCGCATCGTTCTCGGCCAACACGCACGGGAAGAAAACCGAATGGTATCGGCAGTCAGACGAGCAGGAAGAGCAAAAGCACGGCCAAAGGATTCTGATACGCAAGTCCTTTCTATTTATTTATTCGTTCAACAAATCGCTAATATGGATGATAATGGTAAACAGGTCAGCATCAATTCATCCAAACCGAGGCCACGACCCCATGGCATACCTCACAGATGCTCAAGACGCCTTCTACTGTATTAGCGGGCCAATCCCTTGTGAAATAAAGGAGCCGATTTATTCTCCTGTTACCTCTTCTAATCCGGTTTCGCCAGCCACCCCTTCACCCGTACCCAAGAGAGATCCTCTGCACTATCACCCAAAACTTCACAGCATAGACTTATCCCTCCATAACCGGACACCCCGCTACGTACCGCACGTACCGCCGATGCCACAGCAGTCACCAGGTCAGCCAGCGACGGAGGTGGATAGCGGACTGTACTTTGTGGGGTTTAATCGAAATCGATGATTTTTTTTGTTTGGAGGGTGTTATGTATCTTTCTGGTTCTTTTCCAGATGAGCAACCACTTCACCAACTTCAACCCTCTCTGACCGCTGCGATTTGCCGAGTTCTTCTTTGGCCTGTTGGTATGTTCTAACCCTATCCTGGGCGAGCTTACTGCTTCGACGTTTATCTCCCGGATACCGAAGTAACGGGACCAAAATTACGGCGGAGAGTGCCTCAAATACTTTGTGCGGCGTTGTATTGTGGCGGGTCGCGAGGTCGTTGTAGGGGAAGATCTCCTCGACCGTCTCTGCTATGTCTATGTAAAGATTAGGTGAGAGTTTGTGCCGTTTTGGGATGGCAAAGGGTGGATCTGAAGGAATAGGGGTTGCCGGTTGCTCTTCTGAAGATATTGTGGGTTGAGATGATGGGGGGCTCGGCGTAGACTCTGGAGTTGGAGGTTTTATGGGTTTGCACATATTGATTTTGGTATTATGGGACTGAAGCGACTGGAAATGGTGGACTTGGTCTTGTAGGTTGCATTGAAGGCATGAGTTGAGACCATGTACCGAGGAATATGATACCAAGGTCCGAGTTGGGGTGTTGTATGGTCCAGATATGGTCGAGTTTGGGTTCTGTAATAGCGAATTATGCCTAGCAATTTGTGGCAAATGCTGATTGGTAATGATGCCAGCATGAACTGTGTGCGGTGCCGGTGCAGTATTTCTTGCTGGAAACATTCCTAACAGACCTGTGCTCTGTGTGTTGAACGGAAAGGGTGGCGGCGTTGGTAATGGTGGTGGTGGCATTGACTGTGAAGGAGCATTGTTTGCTGCCATGGGGATGGTCCCTGAATTTGACGATATCTGGCCCAGATTGACGTCTGTTGTCATTGATGGGATTCCATTGAGGTTGAGGCAGGACACCTGGGCAAGACTTGGTGTAAATTGGAGAGGTGGAGGAGCAGGAGGTGGTGTTGGTATCTGAGATTTGGGGGTTACTTGTACGAGTGTGCTCTTATTGCTACTGATCTGAGGAAGCATCTGAGGCATCTGCTTTGGTGAGATGGCGAGAGAGAAGCGAGGCTGCTGAGATATGGGTGGGAAGGACTGCGGGAACGCATAATTTCCAAACATGGTTGGAAAAGAAGCCCCACGAGAGTTTGAAGTAATATCGAGGGTGGATTGCGTCCGGATGGACGCCGTGCTCCCACATCGAGCAACAGGTCCGGCTGTTTGTCCATTGAGATTATTTTCAGGGGTAGCAGATCGTAGTTTTTTTACTGGATTTGAGGAAATAAACTCTATGTCATCATCATCAACCGGTCTCTTGAATGATAGGTCCTGGGATGCTCTAGTGTCAATGGTTGAAGCCGGAGGATTCTGACATGTGAAAGCCATCTTGGATTGATAGGGGATGAGAGGGAGAGAGAGAGAGAGAGGCGCAGAAGGATTTGGAAGGAATGGAAGCATATAGACTATATATGGCAATATAAACAAAGACAGTCAGCTCGCTTGAGATGGAATTTTGGCTCTGAAGATATGGTTGAGATGTTCGTTAACAACAGAAAGAATAAAAATTGTGAAAGAATCCGTAAGAAGAGAGGTTCATTGACGACATTCACACCCATCCATGACTTTGCATTTCTTCAAGACAAATCCCATGTAAAAGACCAATATCGCTAGATTTATGAGTCTGCTTGTAAACAAAACAAAAAACACAAAGACGATGGTCATGTCCGTATATCACACAAGAACGAATGAGGAAACCAAAAGTAATTCGAGTTCTGGCAATCACAGGTCTTTATAGGGCCAAATAGCTGGTATACATTGTGAAATTAGGCAACTGAAACAGTGCAGCCTGGAACTCCCGTCTAAAATACAGTGGAGCTTCCACGCCAAGACTTCTTGGCGGGGAATCAGTGGAAGCAGATGCCTATAAACCTTGAGCTTGACAGGGCAGCTACAGCGGGGCAAGGCTGACATCAACTTCGATAATTGATTTCAAACACTGAATCTCCAACTGATTGTTTTACTTTACAACATCATCCAGATCACACCACACACATACACAAACACCATGTCGCTGTACCACCCAAACGGAGTTAACGAGCTGGTGTCAACGCAAAAACCCACGGCCGACACTGGGCTCGAAGTTGTTCTCCATCCACTACCACTTCTGGAGATCTCAGATTCCATTACCCGATCATACCTACGGCAGCTCAAGCCTTCAGAATATCGAGGTGCTGTTGTCGGAGCATTGCTTGGCCAGCAAAATGGCCGTCAAATCACAATCGAGGCAAGCTTCAGCTGCAAGAACCACAAAAACGACGATGGCTTCTTCGATCTCGACAAAACATGGTTTGCAGAGCGGTTAACGCAAAGTATGTTATACCACAGATATTCAACCACAAGTCCACGCTGACAATTCTTTAGTGAAGCTCGTTCACAAGAGTCCCGAGCTCGACCTCGTCGGATGGTATTCTTTGGCGCCCAAGAGCGGACCTCTTCCGCTACACCTCCCGATCCATAAATCAATAACTGCTCTCAACGACTCGGCAGTATTCCTCGGGTTTCATCTCGAAGACATAATCTCGCCAATTCCGGGCGATCCGCTACCGGTAACAATCTATGAAAGCAACCTCGAGGTTGATGGAGACGACAAGGAGATGAAGGATACGGAGAACTCTACAAAAATGGTGCTCAGATTCCGAAAGCTTCCGTACACGATAGAGACAGGCGAGGCCGAGATGATTGCCATGCAATTCATCCGCGAGGGCGGTGCAAATGCTACCTCATCAACGCCGGTGCCAGCAATAATCGACCAGTTTGATAAGAAGATCGCAGTTGACGATGGCAAGGGGAAGCGGCGCGCTGTGGCAGCCAATGACACAAAGGGCGAGGAAAAGATAAAACAGGAGCCTCCCGTCGAAGCTGTCACTACCAAAGATGCAAACCTCACAAAGATTGAGACCGAGTACATGTCGGCGTTGCAAACCAAGTCCAACGCTCTCAAAATGCTCAAGGCTCGCCTCAACCTCATCATCGCCTACCTCACCCGCCTTCCTCCCGGATTTACATCTGGAAACCAAACTGTCGCCCAGGCCGCCGAGGCTTCTCGGGCCTCTGGCGGACAGTACACTGTTCCGGTCAACAATATTCTCCGGCACATAAACGCATTGGTGACCAACATTGAGCTTGGTGCTCCATCTGAAGCCCTACAAAAAGAGATTCTGCAGGAAACTAATGACGTCAATCTTATCTCGATGGTGTCTGATCTTCTAACCAGCGTTAACCAACTCCGCGACGCCGGCCGCAAGGCCGCCGTCACCGAGCGGCAACGCCTGGCAAACCGCAAATCTGGCCCTGGCAGTAGTCGAGGTTTGGGTATGGGCAAAGATTTGCTTTAGATAGCACCGCTGGGTATTTATTCAGGCGTTAAGAAATATCAAAACAAATCTCTCCCGACTATCCCGGTTCAGACTAAACCAAGAAAGCGGAAGATGCCGCGCGCAAACAAACTGTGGCTGGCAGTGTTAATCAATCCTTGATTGAGGTAGCTATCGAAAGAGATAATAGTCATGGCGTGGGTTGGGAAATTATTTTACTTTATGATCAGTCAGCGAGGTTTTTTTCTGTGTATTCATCCATAGAAGATGATATGAAGGCTTGACAAGAGAAGGTATAACGAGACACGAGAATTATTACAAATGTTAGACAAAAAGAGAATAAGAACATCAGCATCATTGAAAAAAGATGACAATCCCACGCTTAATCATGACAAACAAAGGGTATCACTTCTTCCCTTCATCCGAAGCCTGAGGTGCAACGACAACCACAAGTTCGTCACCCCTCGAAGCCTCACCCTCCTTTGCTTCGTTCTTTGCAGCATCAGCCTCAACAATCGCATCAACGACCTCGGTCCCTTTTACTTGCTCTCCTTCCTCCCCTTCCTTGCCAGCAGCAGCTGCTGCTTCCTGCTCCTTCTTCTCCCTCTCCTCTCTTCCTCTCTTGTGACAATACCAAAGTACAAACAAGAGCAACACCACAGCAACGCTCCACAAAGCGCTCGCACCCGCAAAAGCAGGCCATCTGGTCTTTAGTGCATTCACAATAGCCTTTAACATGCTCTTAATCAAAGCAGGCGTCAAGGCCATCTCGGACAAACTAGTTGGCATCAATCCCTTCATTCCCTTTTTGGCAAGTCGTTCTTTGTCGATACCTTGCGCCTCTGCAGCCAGAGCTAGGATCTCAGGCGCAAGTTTAGAAGTCAACTTGTCCGGAAGCTGAGTGACTAGCTTTTGGAGAGAAGAAGGCAGTTTTGAAAAGGATTTGGAGATTATGTCGCTTCGTCCGTCGAGAAGGGATTTGAGGTCGTCTGCTGCCGTTGGAACACCATTGGCCAAGTCTTTGAGGATTTGGAGGAAGGGTGTTAGGACTTGATCGCGGGCTTCTCGGGTTAGGATTTGGGTTTTTGATTCCGAAGAAGAAGGGGAGGGGGTGAGTTTGTCGAGGAGGCGGGAGAGGTCGGCCCATTCTTTTTCTGGGGTGGAAGAAGAGGAAGAAGGGACTTCGAGGTTGTTGTTGGTTGATTTTTTGGAGGTTTCTTTTTCTTTTTCTTTGGTGTCGCGGTGGAACATGCGGGAGAGACGGGAGGGTTTCTTTTCCATTTCCTTTTCCTTGTCTTTGGCGTCCTTGTCAACAATGTCGGTTGGGGTGGAAGAAGAATCAGCGGCTGGATTGTTGGTATTGGTGGTGTCGGCGAGGACTAGAGCCTTTGCGAATGGATCTTCGAGGTTATCGAATGCGTGGAAGGTCTCGGTCTCTTCGTCCCATATCAAGTTCAGGTCGGGTGTCTTGGAACGAGGGGGGAGGGCCGGGCGGGGCCCATCATCCTGCTCGTCGGCGGTGCGCGAAACGAGGCGCTCAAGGAATTGTTCATCTTCTTCGTCTAGCAGAAGTGTTGCTGCTTGGGCCGGCGTCGCTGAGTCTTTTCCCTTCCTTGCGTCGTCTTTTGACTTTGACCAGGGGAAATGGGGAGCCATAATGACGTCGTTTTACGGATGTTGTTTTGGGGAAGTTTATTAGCGGAGTACAAAAGGCGGGGAACCTGGTTATCTTCAGCAACTTTTGATAAAGAGAAGAATGATAGCTTCAGAAACGTTTTGAAACAGAGAGTTCAATATTGATATCAATTATGATATTGGCATCCATGATATACATTATTACTAAGTGTGTGTCGAGAGACGTCAATTTATGCGTGCGAGGCAGCCCAAACTGTCGGGCGTCTCACACGTTACACAGCCACACCAAGTGATGTCATGACAAAACAGAAGTACGAAATCTCGTTATTTGCCCGCCTGAAGCAATTCATAACTCAGGTGTGCAATACTAATCCGTATGTCTCTGGGTATCTTATTATCATTCATCATCCTCCTCGTTTCCATCTGCATCGCCATTTGCGTTGCTCTGTCGCGCCCCGCTTCGCCTTCCTCCCTTACTCCGCCGGAAACCTGATCTTGATGTTACTGCCCGCTCGCCGACAAAATGATTTCCATCCCAGGGAGTTGAGCACTTGGGGCATTTCTGTAACGCTTGGTTAGCCATGGAGGTCTTGGTTGTTTCCCAATTTGGAACTTACCCTATCTGGCTTCGTCCTCCAAAACCCTCCCTCGCAAATATCATGTAGACGTATTGTGCAGTCGGCATTCGAACACCGCTGGCCGTCCGTGACAATTTCCTTGCATGCCTCACAAAACTTGATGTGTTGCCAATCCTCCTCCAGGTCTGGGTCGTTGTAAGTAGCAACAAGCCAGGACCAGAGCTCTATAAGTGATCGTGGACTCAATGTAAAGAAGCCTTGTTGGCTCTTTTCCAACCAGCCCTCATCGACCAAACTTGTCAGCAATGTCAACACTTCGGAATGTTTTAAACCGCGGTCGACGGCAGCTTGGCTCCCATCCCCATTTTCGCCGTTTTGTTGAGTGTGGGCGGCGCTCTCTCGATCTCTCGGTGGTCGGGAAACTTTGAGTGCTTGTGCCTCGTCAACAGCCATGACTTCCATCCTAGGTGTGTTGTAGGTCTCGAACATGGCATCAAATAGTCTTTTGATGTACGACACTTCCTCGGGAGATCGGATGGTGGCCAACATGGTGGCAGGATCGCTGTGTGCATTGATAAAGGCCCATACTCTCTCCCCGTTACCGGTTTGACGACGGGTGTTGCGAATGTCGAAATCGAGTGGCTCGACGGCCTCTCTTGACGTTCGGATGACATTGATGAATTGGTCCATGGTGAGGGATTGGGGATCGACGCCTTGAATTTCGCCGATTAGGTTTTGCGCCTCGGAGAATGTGAGAGTTCCCCGCGCCATGAAGGCCTGAAGAAAAGCCCTATTGTGATCATTATAACCGATTGGCAAAGGTGGTTCCCAGTCTTCCATGTTTTTTGGGATGTGATTATGGTGTTGTGGTTGGATGAAGAATGCCCGAGTTTTTGGGTGCTAGTAAGTGGTGTGGTTGGATGGAGACGCGAGATCCACGTCCCTATCGCCATTTTTGGCGTTGAGGGGTGCGACTGCCAGCACGGTGTCACGGGGGCTTACCCCAGCAGGTGCCACTCATGTCTTACTCCCCTAAACTTGAACTGGCCTTTATCAAAATCAAATTTCCATCCTGTAAGTGCAACCTCACAGACATTTTTATTTTCTTAACAAACCTCTTCTGGTAATTCAATCATACCTAACTTAACTCGTCGGAGTTCGGCAACGGACGGCCCCAAGCCTCTCTCCACCATATCACAACGCCGTCTGATCTTTTTACTCAATCGATAATGGAATAGCGGCATCACAGCTTCCCGTCTCCACGTGGGATAAAGTCTCCTACTTTAATTTCTTTTTCCCTCCATCACCAAGCACAGGCTAGTGCCTCTCGGCCGAGGATGATCCAATCGGGTCATGGTTGAAATAGGGATGGTCCCCGTTTCCTAGCGTTTCGGATAACCCCCCTCATTTTGGAAACCAGCTGAGCGCATCTGGAACCCTGTCACATCGTCTCGATGGAGATGGTTTGTTCCTGACAGTAGGCAGGAGGGTCTTCCGGCCCTCCACTCCGCAGTGGGTGCTGGTTGCCGTATCGCAGCACCGAGGGGAATCAGGGGATCTTGTAACCTACATTTCCCCAGCCTCTTCACGTGTGGGATCCCCCGCACCACACAAATTCTTAAGCTGCAAGTCGCCTAACGACCTGCGTCTTTGGGAATGCAGCCTTTTTGTATTTGAATCTACGCGACCCTCCTTGTTGGAAAATCTGGAGAATTTGAATCTCGCCAAGTAGTGTTACCGAGTTGTCCGGAGAAAGAGATGAGTGCCTGAGCGCACTGCAGACAATCTTCCTAGCTCGATCAGCTAGTGGTCGGTTAGGGTGAGCTGTGACCCTCAACGGCAGTCCAGATGTTGATAGTGCCTGCTTCTGGATACCTCGAGCGCTCAGACCTCGCGGGCTGGTAGCGATACCCTGCTCTTCTGAATGCACCCTTCGCTTGGCTCTTTGCCCCTCCGATGCAAAGGAGACAGCTCGAGTGTTGGCAAGTCATGGCTTGCTGCAACTGTCACAGACAATCAACCCAATGCCATGGAATCTTTATTTTATATCCTTGATGGTCAAGCTCTTGGCTCAAGGTATAATGTCCAACATTAACCCTTCTCCTCTATATATTTGATCTCCATTGATCTACGTTTGTTTCTTTTCGAGGCCATCAGTCGTACCTCGTGCGGTCATGGCTGTCCAGATGCCGGCTGAGGCCGTCGGCACGGCTGTTGGCGTCGTCATCTACAGCTTCTTCTCCTTCTTCGGTGGCCTTCTTCTCATATGGTTGGTTTGGACTCACAACGAACGGAAAAGTTATGTGCTACTGCTGCAGGCATTCATGACTCTCCACACGTTGGCATCCATTACCCAACAAATACACACCATCGTGAACTGGAACGATATCAAGACGAGTCAATGGGAGAACGTTCGCGATAATGTGGGAAACCCCGAGTTGAGCATCACAGGCGCATCAACGGGGTTAGACTTGCCGCTCTTCTACATCCGTAAGTTCTTCAAGACCACCTTCAACTTAACTATACTGACTGTTTCTGTCTGCACCAGAATATTATTGCTACAATGTCGAGTCCATGCTTGTCGTCTGCTGGGCTGTCGAACTCGCAAACAGCATTTTCCAAGTGCGGGTCATGAAGCAGCCGCAGCATGCTGAACGGGCCTCAATGGGCGCAAAACTCACAGCCATTTTTATGCCAGTCGTGATGATGCTCGTCCTGCGCTTTACCCCCATTCAGAAGAGCACGGCGGCGTTCCTGTTCGTCTCCTCGGGCATCAGTAAGCCAACCCAGACAGTGTCATCTTTTACAAGGAATTCATTCTAACAGTGGAATACAGTGGTGTTTTGCTTTCTAGTTGGCGCCATCGTTCTTCTTTGCATCCTCGTGCGATACATTTACTCACGCTTTACACTCTCAGGATGGAATGTCCGCTACGGACAAAATGCGACGGAAGAGGGAACAGGAACTGGCAACGACACCAGCACCAGACCATCGGTAATAAAACCCAGAATGAAGAGCATCTATGACAGATGGCTCGTAACACGCTTCTCAATCGCCTTCGTCGCGCTCGCCCTCTTTCAGCTTGTAGTAGTCAACTACCAACTCCGAGCGTCCGCCACCAACAAGGTCGAAAATATCCCCGCGGAGGCCGATCTCAGTGCTGAGCGGGCAGTCTCTGACGTTATCCTGTACATGCCCGGCTGCACCGCCAGCTTGCTTTTGTTTTTGATATTTGGCACCACACGCAACTTCCGGAATTGCTTGTGGGAAACATTTGCTCCAAAGTTTCTACAGAAGAAGAGGGATGCCCGAAAAGAAGCCAAGCGACACAAGAGCAAACCAAGTGTGGTGATTCCCGATCCGAATTACCATGCCTCCCCGAGAAGTCCTACAGGGGCCAAGCCGCTGCCTCCGCTCCCAAAGAACGATGAGGAGGCACAGTTCGATTACGAAGAAGATGGGATCAGGATGCAGAACATTGGCGTTAATGTTTGGATCGAGGGTGGTGCTAAAGCCGGCGCAGCGGGGATGGGACCGGATGCCTTTTCCTCGTCACCTCAACAACGAACAGTCATGGCAACAACAACGACAACAATGACAACAGTAGCAACACCAAGCCACTTAAAATCGGACCAGGCGTCTATGAACACAAATTATTTGAGCCCAGTTACGGCCCCGGGAATGCGTGATGATACGGGATATAAGAGTGAGACGGATGATGATTTTCCGATTATGAAGCACAGCTCGAGAAACACGTCACATTCTATGGTTGATTTCATAGATCAGGATTCCTCCGATGTTGAGAGTCAGAGAAAGGTAGCCAGACCTGGGAGCAGCAGAGGCAAGGAGACGCGATGGCCATGAGGGAAGGGATGATGATTGACTAGGGTTTTGGGGGAATGTTGTTAGGCGTTTTAAGGATATGTTCTTTTTTTGTTTTGTTTTTCTTTTGTCTACGACTGGAAAGTGATACCCAGAATACGATACCGTATACGCGTTTTTGAGGACGATTATTTTTTATTCGGCAGTTCGGAAAATGAATCATATGAAGTCAAACACTCAAACTCTGGTTTTGTGTGTGTGTGAGTGTGTGTATGTGTGTGCTGTGCAACATCCGCAAAAATTCTTTGTGCTAATGTCGTATTTCCAAGACCAACTGAGGTATCATTGATGTATTGATACCTTCTCTGTTTATATCCTATTTCCGTCACATGTTTATGCACAAATCTGCCGGCAATTGTTTTGTTTCTTTTTTCTTTTTCTCAGTTTTGAGGGGAAAAAAGCAAATTTTCTTAACGTCGACGCGATACCACCCACACCAACACTCCTTTTCCCAATTTCTCCAGAAAAGCAAATCAAATGCCAAGTATTCGTTTGCTGTGATATATCATCTTTCATCACTTGCACGTTCCCTTTTCAAGACCCTTTCTCTCTCAACAGAAACAAAATTATTTGCGCAAGAAAGAGCTCAGAGTGTAATGATACTAATCTAGGTAGGTATCCAAAAAGGCTGGTGATGATCTCTCTCTCACACATATACGGAATTATACATGAGTGTTATAAGTCGCCCCCGCGTTGACCAATAACCAAGTGCTTATTTCCCCCACAATTGACTCGAAAAGGGAATGTTACACTAATCCTACTATGGCCTGTTCTTGCGCTCCAATCATGTTGCAGGGTAAGGGGAGAGAGGTCTCCGTCAATCTCATCCTTTTCGCTTCTCCCCCCTCCTCTCTTTTTCCACTCTTCTCGCATGTTTACACTAGCTTTCTCTCGCAAGTTTTGCAAACTATCACGAACACCGGCATTGGACTCCGTAGGGCTGCGCAACAAGGGAAGAGATATCAGGGATTGTGGGGACCTGGCAGTTGGGTTAACCGAGGAAGAAGCAATGAAAGCACATGGCTGTGGATTCTCATCCATTCAAAAAGATAACGGAAATCCGTTTCACTGTTTCACACGAGGGAAAGAGCGATGGGGATACACTAGTGAAGGTGATTGTAGTGTACAGATACATATGCAACCAAGGCGGGAGAGTTGGGGGAGTTTCTCCTTGCAAGGGTTTTTTTTTTTTACTCTTCTCTCTCACATCCGCACAGACAGAGAAAAAGAAGCCGGACTTATTCCACTTCATTGGTGTCACTTGATACCTAACTCCACTGTTGGAAGATCCTCATTCGATTCCGATGATACGAAAGCGGTAGTTATAGTACCTAGATGTCGCCAACTTCGTCAAGGCTTTTCCCAACAAGACTTTGGATTGATGTGATATTCGAACCAAAACGGTCAAAGCCCAAAGGTACCTAGGCATTATCTTCACCTCGAGCTAACTAACCCCCACCCAAAGCCTCATGATGATCATCAAGCTCTCAAAGGCATCTCTAATAACGCTTTCCCGAACAATCTCTAATCATCCTGCACGAGCTCTTTGATCTCCTCATCATTGTCCCCTCCTCTCCCCGTGCCACCTCCAATCATCACCTTCTCGCCCGCAAGCACCTTACCCCCAATCCTATCCTTACCGACACCTATTGCCCAGAACCCAACCTCATCAATGATATCATACACTGTGTCCTCGACAATCTGCTCGTTATACCTCTCCGCCACTGGTCTCCTTCCATTTTCCTCTGTCCCGCCCATTTCCACATCACTGCCTTCCTCAGTCAAAGACTCGGGAGGAAACCACCACCCATCCTCTCCAAAGTTTACTTCTACCGCGCCACCTCTAAACACGCTCACGGCGGGGTAATACCCTACCTCGCCATCATCCAGTGCATCCCTATTGCCTTGGGTTGTTCCCGACCCCATCTTACTGGCAGGCGGCAGGAAAGCCAATAAATCGGTCCAGGGCGTTCCCATCAGTTTCCCGTTCTTGTACACCTTGATATATGACCTCGGTAGCGTTCTCAAACCAGGAACGGGATGTAAAGGATTAGGCGGTGTCGCAGTTGCATTGGCTCCTGCAGAACCAGTCCCAACAGGTGAAGGGTTCATCAATTCCTCCAATTCTTTCGTTGTCTGATAATCTATCTTCTCAAAATAAATGTGCGCTTTGAATCTGATGGGGATTCGGTCTCTAATTATGTTGGGATACTCGATATCTCTCGGATTAGGTGCCGAGTCCTCAACGTCAACGGCGGGGTTATATTGACCAGATACAATCTTGCGGTGGAGGCGCTCCGAGGGCAGGTTGATTTCCAAGCCAATGACGTCGCCTTCGCAAATTGATTCGTCGGTAGGAAAAAAGTCCTTTGGTCGGGACATGTGTACCTTTTGCCCTGAAGCGTCACGGAGTCCATAGCTGTATGCGTCGAAGCCTACCGGTGCGTCGAGGGAGGCTTCGCGCCTGGCGAAACCTATTCGTACGTGGCCGTTGCTACCACCTGACGAGTCTTTTGGAATTCCACGAGTGACTTTGCACTCCCAGTACCATTTTCCTTCTCGAACTGCCACGTTGGCGCGCGACATGCGAAATCCTTTGTCGGTGGTTACGTGGGTTCCTGATTTGGTAAAGTAGACATGAGAGGCTGCGTCTTCGAAGCTCATGTGGGCGCCGTATGGTTCTGGGTCGGTTCTGCGATAGTAGAACATGGAAGGAAAGGTAGGGTCGGCGATGCAGTGGGTGTAGTGAAAGGACTTTTTGTTGTAGACATGATCGGATGTCTCAAAGAACTCAATCTGGTTTCCTGAGGGATCGGTAGTTTCGTGGTGCGAGGTGAAGATTGGCCCTCTCGCGAGATCGAAGTCTGTCGGTTTTGGTGGAGCAAGCTTGTAACGAAGGGGAGCCATGTCGGCGAGGGATTCTTTGGGAGCTTTATTGGCGGCTTGTGTTGAGCGAGAGCTTTCAAAGGGTGCTAATCCCTTGGACTCGCGCTTTTTGAGGGAATCTTTCTTGGTTCTCTTTTCTCGAGTCATTGTGTTGGTGACGGTTTCTTCTGGTGTCTGAAATTGAACTTTTTGTGTGGTAGACTTGCTGGCGACGTCGGGGTTTAGTGGTGAGGATATGGCAGGGCTGTGATCTTCTTCGAGGAGGGCGCGCTTTTGTGGGATGGAAGAGGAAGGGATTGGAGTGGTCTCCCTTTGGGGACAATTCGTCGTATCTGCGAGTGCCATTGTGGGTATTTAAATAATACTGACAATTATTTATCTTTGATTGAATTGTTTCTGGAGGAGAGGGATGGAAAATGTTAAATCGAACCGTTTGCGACAGCGTGTTGGGAGACGCGATCTGACAGGGATTAAGCTGAAGCGGACCCGCTAACCTTAAATTTCTAGCCAATCACCAACATCATACACTGCCATCCAACCCTCATAGCGCAGCTGGGACTGTTGCCATCCTTAACTTTTCCCAACAAAACAACATCATCACCGACCGCCGACAGGCAATATCCATTATTCTCGCCAACCCAATACCCGACAGACAAGATGCCGGTCGTCAAGGGAGGCGTGTGGACCAACATTGAGGATGAGATTCTCAAGGCATCTGTCAGCAAATATGGTCTAAATCAGTGGGCGCGCGTGTCGTCGCTCTTGGCCAGAAAGACACCAAAACAGTGCAAAGCAAGATGGAACGAATGGCTCGACCCCAGTATCAAAAAGATTGAATGGAGCAAGGAGGAGGATGAAAGGTTATTGCATCTCGCCAAGTTGATGCCAACGCAATGGCGCACCATCGCCCCCATCGTCGGTCGCACAGCCAATCAGTGTCTCGAGCGATACCAGAGACTCCTCGATGAGGCCGAACAACGAGAACCATCTGGATTTGGGTTGACCGGGTCTGGGGGAGAGGCTCATGCACCAACAGCCGACGATGTTCGTCGTCTACGACCAGGCGAAGTTGACCCCGACCCAGAAACCAAGCCTGCGCGACCAGATACGATTGATTTGGATGAAGATGAGAAGGAAATGCTCAGCGAGGCTCGCGCCCGTTTGGCCAACACTCAGGGTAAAAAGGCAAAGAGAAAAGCTCGCGAGAGACAACAGGAGGAGTCGCGCAGGCTGGCTCAGCTTCAAAAGAGACGTGAGCTGAAAACAGCTGGCATCAACGTCAAGGTCACGACGCGGAAGAAGGGGCAGATGGATTATAATGCCGATATCCCGTTTGAAAAGAAGGCTGTTCCTGGATTCTATGATACTACCCAAGAAATCTCGCGCAACGAATACCAGCGCACCCACTTCGACCCAAAAAAGCAGCAAATCGGTAATAAGCGAAAAGGTGACGAGGATGATGAGGGAGGAAAGAAGAGAAAAAAGACAGAGACGCCATCCCAGGCGATGCAAGCCGCGCTAAAGGCCGGTGCGATGCAAAAGATCAGAGAGGCCGAGCAAAGCAGCAAGAGGAGAGCTCTCGTGCTGCCGGCGCCTCAGGTCAGTGAAGCAGAGTTGGAAGAGATCGTCAAGCTGGGTCTCATCGGAGATCGGGCGGCCACTGCTGCCCGTGAGAGCGAGAATGACGCAACCCGCGGTCTTGTGGATAATTATACGACGTTTAATACCGGCGCCCCGGTCAGGACCCCTCGCGCGCCTGCACAAGAGGACCACATTGCCAACGAGATCCGGAACATTAGGGCGCTGACCGAGACAACCTCATCACTTTTGGGTGGAGAAAACACCCCTCTTCAACTAGGAGCAGGATCTACAGGGTTCGAATCAGTGAAGCCCAAGGTACAAGTCGTATCGACACCAAATCCGTTGGCCACTCCCTTCCGGCCCGCAGGTCCTGGTGTCGGAGCTACACCTCTCCGTGTTGGACAAACACCTTTGCGTACTCCTCGCGATAACTTTGCCCTCAATGCAGTTGATTACGAGATGGATATGGTTGGAGGGACCCCTATGGATGGCCGAATGCGGGAACTGTCCATTCGCCACCAGCTCAAACAGGGCCTTGCTTCGCTTCCCAAGCCCAAGGAAACTCAGTGGGATCTGGAATTACCAGAAGAGGAACAGGAGCCAACGAGAGGTGACGATCTGCAGGAGGATGCCGCTGAGCGCGACCGGAGAGAGCGAGAGGCACGCGAAAAGCGGGAACGGGAGGAAAGAAAGCGACGAACTCAGGTAATGCAGAGAGACTTACCTCGGCCGGTATTTGTTGATCCAAAAGAAACCGCGCAGGCCCTTCTCGCGGCAGCCGGGGATAAGAAAAACATTATCGATACCTTGGTGGCCAGGGAAACAGCCCTCCTCATAGCACACGACTCGACAAAGTATCCTCTGCCTGGTGCACCTCCAAACGTTAAGCCTGTAGAGATTTCTCGATATGACGACTCAGCTCTGGCAGAGGCTCGCCGGCAGATTCTTCTGGAGGTGAAAGATCAGCCCAAGCCAGAAGAAGTCCAGGCGGTGTTTAACAGAAACAACACCAATGCTTTGCTCCTTGGGCTTGGTTGCTATGCTGATGATGATGGCGATGAGGAGGAGGACATCGCGATTATGCAGTCGGCTCTAGAGGTAAGCCTTTCACCGTCCGTTTTAAACTCATATTTTAGCAACATGACTAACTCCTCGCAGTCCGTAATTGAGGGCATAAAAGCATCAGCTGAGAAGGGCAACAAGCTGGAAAAGAAGTTGAATCTGCACCTTGGTGGGTACAAGAACCGAGCCGATATGCTTCGTCGCAAGATTGGCGAGGCTCATGAAGCGCTTGAGAAGGCCAGAAACGCCTTGAGTGGATTCAAAATTTTGCAGACTTCGGAGGAGGCTGCTATTCAGAGGAGATTGGGTGCCCTGAGAGCAGAAGTGGCGTTTGTGAGCACGAGGGTGAGAGAGGCCCAGGAGTTGTATAGGAAGGTGAAGAGCGAACTGGTAGAGCTGACGGTTAATGGACATTAATTGGAGTTTGGGGGATGAATGAATAGATTGGGATGGGGATATTTGTGGGGTATGTGTTGAACGGCGTTGTCTTCTGGTAGTGATGTCTTATCGGCCCCAAAGTTAGAGGCGTCATCATCATTATTGTGGCTGAAGGTACCTGTAACTTTATGAGATTAACCTTTCAGGAAATCGATCGACACGTGTATCCTCTCGAAGCTTTCTTTCTCTTTTTCCATTGCCTTGGATCAAAATCGAGATACAAACAATGGCACTGCCGTTCCAACTCTTCCGCCGGGACCGGCTTGAAAAAGACGTGATTTTACATGTCAGGCAACAACCACTGACAAGACAGCGTCCACGATTCAATTGCTTTTGTATTGCATGCCGCCGCTGTTATTGCCATGGAGTGGATGAACATTTGATCCGGCGCCGAGAGGTGAGCATTTCCTATCAGGTTCATTCCAAATTCGACGCCAGCTATCTAATCATCATTACTCCTTGCAGTCATATTTGGCACGCTTTGATGAAGCGTCTGGCCAACCAGTATACTACTACAGGGTCAACAAAAATGACTACATAGATTGGGCAGAACCATGTTTGAGCAACGGCTCTGAACCAGAGGACTGCCCGTGGCCTGCAACTGTAGGTATTATGTGATTCAGAGACTATTCTTTCTTAATATTCTAACATGACGATTTCAAGGACCTGAAAGAGTGGTCCGATCATTGCACGGCTTTACAGAGATACGCCGAGCAGAAAATGCTGATATGAAAAGAAGGAGGCAAATTCTGGACTCCTTGTCCTGACGCAGGAGGCTTCATACTTTGAGCTTTTTTTCCTTGGCTCTGCCAAGGCGAAACCCGTGTGTGGGAATATCTCTTTTCTCCGATTCGCTCGTCCAGAGGCAACCAACCAACCACCTAAACACTGCTTTTTTCAGCCCATGATACGTGACATCGGGAACCGACCGTTTGGGAGCGTGTGTCACCGAGAGAAAGAGAGAGGGATACCCAGAGGAGGCCACCTTGGGAAACAATACATGGAAATTTATAATAAATCAAACTAATCCTTTTTACTTTACTCTTTTCTTCCTCTTCTACCTTTCATTTTCCTGTATCATCGTTTCACCATGATGGCTTCACCAACAAACTTGACCGACTTTCTCGCACCTTTTTCCATCGACACCAAAACAGTCCATTCACTTTCTCATAAATTCACTTTCAATTTCCAAAAGGTGGCTGCCGAATCTGAGACGCAGTTCTTGCCTACCCCAATCACCGAGTCAATCCTACAATCATCTTCCTCCACTGTTCAAAACAATGATCGGTGAGATAATCTACCCACACACACATAAAATTTATATAACATTACATCTAACTTTTATTTACAGATACCTAGCAATAGACATGTAAGAGGACCCGCAAACCTATCTAATTCATCCTACCTACTCACACACATCTTAGAGGCGGCACAAACCTTCGTGTAGCCTTTGTCCAACCATCCTCCTCTTCCTCCTCCCAACCAACCCTCCACTCCCACACCTCTCACACTTTTCCTTCCCATCTCAAATCCTCCCCGGACCTTTTATTCTCATGGATAGGCTCCCACATTGCCAATCTCCTCCTCTCTCTCCCTCCTTCTTCCTCCTCGGTACCACTAGGTGTAGCATTCAGCTTCCCCATGGCCCAAACCTCTTTATCACAAGCCAAAATAATGCAAATGGGTAAAGGTTTCGGCATCGCGCAGGAGCATCAAGACCTTGCAACGCAGATCATTCGTGGGTATGAACGACATCGTACCACCACCACCACCACCACCACCACAGCGTTACCAGAGTTAAAAGTTGTGGCTATTCTAAATGATGCGGTTGCGACCTACATTACTGCAGTTAATAAATTTGGTAGAAAAGCAGGGATGGGGTTGATTGTAGGGACGGGATGCAATGCTACGATTCCTTTGGGGGTTGAGAGTTTGGGTGCAAACAAGACTTTGGGACTTGAGTTGGGTGGTGGTGATAGCAAAGGGGACGCGGTGGTGGTGATTAATACAGAATGGTCTATTTCTGGTACTGTTGAGCCTTTGAAGGAGATGAGAATAATTACAAGGTGGGATGAGGAGTTGGATTCTGGAGTCGAGATTCCGGGGTTTCAGCCTTTGGAGTACATGACTGGGGGTAGGTACCTGGGGGAATTGGTCAGGATTGTTTATTTGGGTTGGTTAGAGTTGAAGGGAGTGAAAGTGGAGGGGGAGGAGGAGGAGGAGAGGTTTAAGAAGAGTTATGCGATTGGTAGTGAGGAGTTGAGCAAGGGAAAAGAGGTTGAGGGGGATTTGTTGGAGGTTGTGTTAGCTGTTCAGAGGAGGGCGGCGGGGATTGTTGCCGCTGCTACTGTTGGGTTGTTGAGGTTTGGAGGGAGACTGAGTGGAAAAGACGAGGAGGAGGAGGACGAAGTGGTGGTTGGATATACTGGGGGTTGTATAGAGTATTTTCAGAATTATTTGGAAGATACGCAGAGGTTTATTGATGAGATTTTGGAGATGGAAGGGTCAAAAGTCAAGGTTGTTTTGAAGCCTTGTAATGATGGGGGAATTATTGGTGCCGGGGTGTTGGCGGGTGCTGCTTTGAGGAGTCAATAGGAAATGGAAAGATGATACCCTTTTTAGACGCTGATTGGATGATTTTGGCGATCTTGATTGATGATTGGTCAATTCTAGCGACAAGACATCTCGAAACGGTCTTGCCAATCCGGGTGGTTGATTTCACTCAAAACAATTCAAAGCCAAGCTGAGAGGAAACAGGCTACGGTGATTACAGCGAGTATTGGGGTTGGATTGACTAGGGGTTTCGGGAGCGTCCGTCGCTATAAAAAAGTACAAACCCTTCAGTATTCCCTTGAAAATATAGCGGGGTGTTTATCCCGTCATTTTGTCACACACTTTCACTCAACTCTTTTTCATACTCTCTCACAGAGAAACTGTGACGCAAACTTTTTATTTTTCAAAATGCCCGGGCCAAATTCAGATCCAGAAATTCCCATCATCATCACCACATCTACAGATGAAGAATCTCGCGGCAGACAACAACACCCACCGCCTATATCACAAGATGTGACACCAACTTCGCTGTCATCCTCCGCCGAAACGGAAAACAATGAAATCACATCAATTGACGCCAACGAATTCGACCTCATGGTCTCCCGCTCATTACCTTCCAACTACTTTGGTGGTCTCGAAGCTGAACCGGTAGAGTATAGCATGCTACGTAACACTAGTCGGAGCAGACGACCATCCCGTCCAACTCAAGGAAGAAGAGCATCATCATCAGCTGTTAGTCCGTTTTCAGGTCGACGAAGCATTAGCAAAGATGACGCCGGCACACCAACAGATGCAGAAGCAGATGAAGAATCTCCCCTTCTGTCGCCACCGTCATCAGACGCGAATGAGGGCGAACAACAATTCGGCTCTGGGCTCTCACCCGCACGCTTCTGGCTTCTCTTTGGTCAGATCTTGATAACATATTTTGTGGCCTGTTTTGACGGCACAATCATGGCGTCCTCTCATCCAGTCATTACGAGCTACTTTGGGAGTTCGAATTCTGCGTCGTGGTTATCCACTGCATTCCTCTTGACATCTACAAGCTTCCAACCCCTCGTGGGTGGACTGTCAGACAGCATAGGGAGAAGAAGACCTTATATCCTCATGACGGGCATCTTCATGTTGGCAACCATGTGGTGTGGTCTAGCGGGGAGCATGACGAGTTTCATCATGGCCAGAGCGGTCTGCGGACTGGGAGCGGGCGGAATGATGACGCTTGCCAGCATTATCATTAGTGATATCGTCCCAATTGAGATTCGAGGGACGTATCAGAGCTATATCAATATCACTTTTGGGGTTGGCGCAATGTCAGGTGCTGCTTTGGGCGGGGCGATGGCTGATTACCTGGGATGGAGATGGGAGTTTGGCGTGCAGGTGCCACTTATTATGGCTTGTTTGGGTATTGCGGTTTGGGTGGTGCCGAGCGATTTGGGATTGTACGGAAAGAGAAGAAAGACGCTGCAGGAGGCGATGAAAACGTTTGACTTTAAGGGCTCTGCGTTGATGTCTAGTTCTGTGACCGCGCTGATTTTGGGGTTGAGTATGGGTGGGAATATTTATCCTTGTGAGTGTGGTCTTTACTGGTATTTTTTGGCGGTCTTTTTGCTGACTTGGGACTCCTAGGGTCTCACCCGGTTGTGGTCTTTTCTCTCAGCTTCTTTGCGGTGTTCTTCCCAGTTTTTCTGTGGGTTGAGACAAGGGCGGTCAAACCCATCATGCCTGTTCATTTGATACTCAAATCGCCTCATATGAACTTGATCATGGCCAATCACATTGCTGCGTTTCTATCCAACGCTGTCTTGTTTAATATGTAAGTGCCTGCTACAGATTATCTTGAATTCAGTCAACTAACTCTTCCACAGCCCTCTCTTCTTCCAGGGTGTCCTCCTCACAAGCGCCACCACCTCAGGTTTCCGTCTTGTCATCTCCTCCGCGGTAGCATCAGTTTGTGGTACCGCCACGGGGTTTATTATTACCTGGTCTCGACATATGAAGTGGTCCCTGGTTCTCGGAGCGGCTTCCACTCTTGTCGGCACCATCGTTCTCTCCTCCATGCAACGGGGATGGCCTGCTTTGGTATATATGCTCTGTCTGGTCCCAACCGCATCAGGCCAAGGTTTTCAATTCCCGGGAACATTCATCAGCATCCTTGCGGTATCGGAACAACAGAAACAAGCGGTTGTGACGAGCACCTTGGTCCTTTGGAGAAGTTTGGGTCAGGTCTTGGGCGTTTCCGTCAGCTCGCTTGTTATGCAGAATTATTTGTGGTATTATCTGCAAATTTTTGTGGAGGGGCCTGACAAGGAGCACATTGTGGAAACGGCAAGAAAGTCTGTTGAGGCTATTCGGAAGATGGATCCCACGTACCAGGAGCAAGTTGTTCAAGGGTATGGAGCGGCGTTGAGGGTGACGTTTTTGAGTTGCTCGATTTTGGCTTTGATTAATTTGTTATTGGTTGTTTTTGTCAAGCTGCCCAAGTTGGGGACGAAGAAGAGGTAGAGGAGAAGTGCCGGACAGAAGATGGGGAACGGCAATTCCAGCATTCTGGCATTAACAATTGATCACTATTTAATGTGATCTCTTGGGCCTTGACCCCTGTAGATATCAAATATCGAATCTATCAATTCTTTTCCTCATATTTCACCCACCTTTGTCTCCTATCACGGAATGAATTACACCTGTACCACTTACACCAAGTATCGCCAACCCCTAACCCACCAATCCACTGCACCAACCCCACAAAACCATGCATCATCCGAACCGTATTAAGAATAGTTCCGTAAACTCGTTTGAGTCTTCCGAACCATACCACCATCACCTATAGCCATAATTTCTTCCCCATATCGCAATATAAGACCACGAAAATGATGATAAAAACTCTTAAAAAAGTTTGGACGTTTCCGTCTGTGGTGAATAGAGTTGATATGGGTTGTAGAAAGTAGCTGTTAACCCATTATCCGTAGATGTAGGAGCCATGCTAATCTTCTCAGGACGTTAAATTGGGATACCTCCACACTATAAAGAGGGCCAAGGAAAAAAAGAAGAAAGAGATTGAAAATTTTGGGAGAGTGTACGAGAATATATACCTACGCCAGAAATGTGGTCTGTGCTCTCCACCTGCAAATTTGCGGGTGTGCACAGATCATGATGTTACTTTGGTACACTACGGAGCATCCCTCTTCGCCAAGACGTCACGTCACGTTGCCGCTTGCCAACGCCGCCATCAATCAAAAGAGGAGAGAACCTTGTTGGACAAAAACAAAAAACCTAAAAGTTCATCCCCAAGATATAATCAACCAAAAAATATCAGCAACAATAAATAATAATAATAAAAATTATGGACGAAAAATTCAACCCAGGAATGCCTCTAATCCCCTCTCGAAGGGGTCTAAACCCCTCGCGCCTCCTCGTCGCAGTCGGTTACCTCGTTCTGGTCGGGTTCATGTGGTGTTATTTCAGTCAACCTTATCCTCATCATCATAACCCGGCTGCTGCGTCGATATCGCCAAAGAATAAAGCGGTGGTTGTTGAAGAGCCAGAAAGAGATTTGGTACCTCTTGAGGCTCATATCATGTCGAAATGTCCCGATGCAAAGGTATGCTATAATTCTAAAAAATATGACTACAGGACTTTGTAAAACAGTCTCAACTGATACGGATGGAATGTACCTAGGACTGCCTCCGTGACCTCGTTCTCCCAACCATGCAAAAAGCTTACAGCAAGGTCAACTTTACCCTTTCATTCATCGGAAAGTATGTTTTTTCTTTACTCCGGAAAAAAAGCCTGTGCGACAAAACCCTTTTTCTGACAGATAAAAAACAGAACAACCGATTATAATGATGGTGTGGCATGCAAGCATGGACCCCAGGAGTGTGAGTCATCCTTCTTTGCGCTATTCACTACGTACCACCCCTGGAGGGATCAAGACTGACAGATACAAACACAGGCCTAGGAAACATCATCGAGCTTTGCGCGCAAAAGTTGTATCCCGACCCAAAGATCTACCTCGGTTTCACAATGTGCCTTACCAAGGACTACCCACACATCCCTCAGCGCCCACTGATCGAGGACTGCGCCCTTGAACATGCCGTCGATTTTGACGAGTTGAACGAATGCGCAACCAAAGATGATGGAGCTTTCGGTATGGGCATGCTCAGGAAGAGCGTCAAACGCACTGCAGAGGTATGCTTAGTCTCTACCACTCCTAGGGTCTCTACGTCTATCTAACCTCACACTTTCCCCAGGCTGGCGTCACCAAGAGCTGCACTGTCAGACTAAACAACGAAATCTACTGCATCCGCGACGGCGCACAATGGACCGACTGCCCGGCCGGCGCAAAGCCCAACGACCTCGTCATAGCCATCGAGAAGCTCTACTACCACGGCAATAACTAATTACAGGCAGACTCTGTCTTTTTACCCACCTTGAGCGGCCCAAAGACAATTTGCCACAAATCGCTAGCCTCTCCTAACGTATACCCCAAAGTGGCGCTTTCCATCCCTGTCTCTTCATCTCCTCCCATCGTCTCCAGCTGTCCAATAATCATGTCCAACGCAACCGCCTTCCCTGTCGCTTGCGTCGCGCCAGCTTCGAGCTGTACGTGCACGATATGTATATGAAAATGATAATACGTAGGCTGGTAGTGCACGTACAGTTTCAGCTGGTCCTCTTCAATCTCCGGGTACACCTTTGTCGCTGCTTCCAAGAACTTCTGTCTCATGTGTTTGAGCCATGTGATATGTTTCTTTTTGAGGTCTCGCAAAGACCAAATGTCTCGACGCTCAACTAGACCGAGGAGGTGTAACGCTTCGAGTGTTTTTCGGTCCCAGTTTAGGTCTGGTAAGAGGAGGAAGCCCTCGACAGGGTCGGAAAGGTACGGGGTTCGGTAGATGACGTCTGAGGCTTCTGATTTTCCAGAGAGGATGTTGAAGACCCAGTCTAGGTGGCCTGCGTCCCGTTGGGATTGGATGTAGGGTTTGACACGGGTAGCGTATATCTCGGGAGTTTCAGTTATGTAGCGAACTGGTTGTTTGGAATACTTTTTGACGTGTTTGTGGTTGCAGGGGTAGATGAGATTTATCTTGAGGTCGTGGTCGGAGGACTCTGTAACAGAGGAATTGGCAAGGTACCAGTGGTAGATGTCATTTGCACCTAGGTTTTTGAGGGATGCGAGGGTTATTGGGATCGAAGCGAGAGTGTTGGGGGAGGATGGGAACGGAGCTCGTTCGATTATGAGGAGGGCGGGTTGGGAACGAATCTGTCCAATGAGGGAGACACGACGACCTGCTTGGTCTGCAGATAGAGGTAGAGGTTAGATTTAGGGGGAAAAAATGGGACTTGAAGAAACGAACCTTGATTTAGAACTCGTTCAAGTTTGAATTGTGGCACTAGGGCCTCTGCTTTGGATTTTATTTCGTCTGCCATTGTAGTTTGTCACTGTGATGGATGGGGTAGCTAGGTGTGTATCTTGGAAGCAGCTATGAACATAGAAATTGAAGTTGATGGAACCCCGCCTTGACAACCTCCACGGCCCACACCTCCACTTCTGTCAGGGCGGATTGTGGAGGGTTACAGGGATATCCCTTCTATCATTGCTGGGCCACAGGGGAGCTCTCTCCATTTCCTACAAGACATACCAAAGTCTACCCAAAGGCCCAGAGACGATCCGTTTTATAACAAATATGAACGTAGGGCTTTCTTCCAGCCATTCAAGACCCAGCTGAGCTGTTGAAAATGCTCAAAATTTCCAGCATCGAAAACGCCTCCTGTATACGGATAAAACATATCAGTTAGTTCGAAAACCTCACTCGAAACAATCAATCAATTTCCAACAAGTAGATTTAGACAGTGAAACGTTAGACATTAAATGGGTCATTTACTCTCTCTTCATTGCTATCCAGTATTTTCCTTCAACAAATGCAAGTACCTATCCATCTTCCTGCCTTCTTTTCTTCCCTCCAAACCAAGACCCAAAGTACCGACCTACCTTCCCCAACAAGCGATGTACATGTACATACATTCCATATATGCACAGTCATGACAGTACACCATCTTTACCCTTTTCACCTCAACATGCATACTCGTATACATCTCTCGTACATTGATCCAATCCAGACACAGACACACCCAAAAAAACACAGCCCATCTCATCAGCTCAGCTCTCATCTGCTTTATGACCCCTCCGTCCTTGCAGCGGCTATTTCATTATATATCACTATCACATCCCGAAAACACTCACATATATCACATCTCCACTGTCTTCCGGACCCCTTGTCGAGAATAATGCACAGTACTTTCCTTCTATTCGGTTACCCTCCCCCATCCCTCCGTTTCTGACCGCTCAACAACAGCCACAAAAAAGCAATTTCCATAGCCTTTTTCTCGTAAAAATAATCTCATGGTATCTGTTGTTTCTCATTTAAACTCTTTTATTCACTCCATTGAAAAAAAAAACCTACGGATGCCATTGTTTTTTGATGTTATTTTTGATTTTTGGTGGAGGGGTATGTACAGCTGTGTTTCTCTCAGCATACAGGTGTATTTCTACTGAGCAGCGTAGGCAATGCCGCGGCAAACGCTGCTCGACACAATACACCTGTATGCTGAGAGAAACACAGCTGTACATACCCCTCCACCAAAAATCAAAAATAACATCAAAGACAATACACCCAAAACAACTCAACGTAAAATCCATAACTGTTTTGTCACACATTAGAATTCAAGCAAAAACTGTGCCGCAAAAAAACAAAACAAAAAAAACGCGGCTGCCTCAAAAGGTAGATTCTTTTTCTTCCATTCGTCTTCCAGAAACATGTCAGCACTTATTCTTCTTCTTGGGCGTGGTGCTTCTTGCCCTGCGACATCTATTGGGCGGTCAGCGTGTGCAATAGTTTCGACGGTCGGGAGGTAAGGCTTGCTGTGATTGATGATGCGTTCAAGAATCGTTGCTGCGTTGATGGAAGTTGGGAGGAAGAACGGAAGAACGGAAGAAAGGAAGAAAAGCAAATTGATCGATCGGAAGGCTTTTTATAAAGCCGTGGGAAACCTTATGCCGTGTGGCTTGGGTATCCTTTGTGGCTTGTGGTACGACCGATTCGGATTTTGAGGACGTTGATGATGTTGGTTTTGGTTGAACCAAATGGTAGCCTAGGATGGTATCAACGACGTCACGACCGTGTTGGATAGAAAACGTGACTTGCACATGATCGCCTCTAACCCTCCAAAAAAAAAATTTAAAAAAATTATGAGGTGTACCCTGCAGGCAATAGTGTACACATGGAAACAATCAAGATTCTTCCTCTTCTGGAAAAAAAGATACATTCGTTCATGTGCATAATGCAATCAGCAAGCCAGTGGCTCAGCTCATAATCAGGCAGCATCCCCACGTTTCTTATTTTTGTCAAGTCACTTGAAAGTAAAAGCGAACGGAGTAAACTCCGGATACAGAAAAAAAAAATTTTACGATACGGAGGTACATATATACAGTTCATAAAAACATCAACAAAAACCCGACCAACAACAAACAAAAACAAGAATATATAACAATCAAAAAAAATCACAATCGAGTTTTTATTATATAAAATATATATCAGGTTTGTTTTTTCCTTCAGTGGTGTCCCTTTCACTCTCCCGTCCTCCTTGCTTTGGGTATGTCGGAAAGGGAAAAGGAGCAAGAAATAAAAGAAGAAAAAAAACACCGTGACACCTTAAAAGCGAGAGAGAGAGACAGAGAACGAGAAAAAACAATGCGAAAATACAAAAAATGACAAAGGATTGGAAGTTATGCGAGGAAAAGGACAAGAAAACTGGGGAAAAATTGGACCTTTTTTCTTCCTTAAATGATTTAGTGATATGAATTACTTCCATCGAAAAGCCAATTTGTATCGTTTCAATGAGCTAGCTCGTCGTTGATGATGATGTTGTTGTTGTTGATAGCGATAGTGTGGGGTGTGCTGATGTTTTTGGTCCGTAAGGACGTCTGTTTCTGTGACTGTAGTATAATGTGTGACCATGTCCCCGACGTTTTTAAATCGTCCGATACTGATAATGTCGTCTCAAGAGTGTTACGTCATATTCCTCGTGCTCCTGAACATCAATTTCGGCGGAGGCAGCTCTGCTTCATCTTCATCCGTCTCGTCATCGACCTCCAATTTTCCATCAGGTGTAATCCCAGTTATGCCATTGTCCTTGCGCATGCTTGGGGGCCGATAGCTTCTCCCTCTCGAATCCTCATCCGACTTCTCCGGAGCCTCGGGCGGTTCTTTCTTCACACGCTCTGCCTCTTTATCAGCCAGTTCTTTGGTCTCCCTCAATCGTCGTTGAATGTTGGCAACCTCCTCGGCGCAGTCACCATCACGCAAGAATTGATGAGCAGCATGCTCGCACATGCTTTGTACATACTCAAGGCCCTTGTCGAGATCATCAAATATGTCGGTTGGACCTGGTTGTGGCTTGCCGTCAGGACCCAAGACTGTACGACCGCCGCGCATGCCGGCACGGGAGTACCCAGTCCGTCCGAGAGCTGCCCGCGCTTGTATCATGGCTGCAGCTGACCCGCCACGCATCAAATTTCGCGTGCTGATATATTCGAGCTTTGGTAGCCCGGTTTCCGGATCTTTATCTGTCGAAGGCTCAATGGCGCCACTTGCAAGCAGAGGCCCATTGGGGTCGACCTTGGTGTCCTCCTCATCATCTGGTGCTTCCATCTCAGCCAACTTCTTGATTTGTGCTACCTTTGCTGCCATCTTGGCCTTGCGCATCATGTTTCTGCTTGCGCTGACAAACTTGACGAGCTCTTCAAAGAATATTTGGACGTAGCTGTCGTAGTAGACAATGATCATGCTTCGACTTCTATATTTGGGAGTGGCTCCCTCGGCGCTGATGATTGAATCGGTGCGTCGTCTCTTCTGGACCGTTGCTCTTGCTCGTGCTTGACCAGCTGCTCTTACTTGGTTGGTTTGTTTCTGAACGCCGGATGGAGAGTGAGACCCAGTAGGACTGGAAGGGGCTTGCTTCTCGGCGCGGGCCTTGGCATCCGCAGCTCCGGCAGCGGCAGCTTCTGCGGTGGCGGCAACGACTTCCGGGGACGGTTCGGGTTGCGGTGTGGACTCACGGGGGTGGGCCTCTGGCTCATCGTGCGGTCTCAATGATTCTGTCGAACCCTTGTTACGAATTGACTTGGGTGCTCCTGTTGAGGTTCCATTGGGTGATTTGGCCTTTTCGCTTTCTGCTAGAGTGGCCAGCTCGCGTTGGCGCTTCTCGATTTGGCCGTTGAGCTCGTCGAGCTTGGTAAGCCAATCTGGCACATTGTTGACGAGATTCTTGAGTGCCTCCATTGCGATGTCCTCGTCGTCACCCAGGCCGGGCACGGCACCTCTCCTCCTTGGAACAGCCGTGGTGGGCAACGATTGTGTGTGCGTCGCTTAGGTTGGGATGAACCTACCTACGCGACCACGGAAATGATGTATATGTGTGGGAAAAAAATGCCTTCACGTGGTTCTGAGACAAGCCAACAGGTGACAGATAACGGTCGGCAGGTTGCCTGGTTCCGACTCTTACTCTCTTTTTCTCTCCAGATGTTGGCTGGTCGGTGATGCGGAAGTGGTATGATGGGAGGTCGGAAGTGGAATAATGGGTGAGGTGTTAAAAGGTTTCAATTCGGTCAGTTGTTGTGTTTTGGTTGACTTTGGGGGTCAGGTTGTTTGTTTGTGTGGTGTGCCCTGAATTTCTGTGCTGGGGCCCTGGGGCGTTCGAACGATGGGATGGCAGTGTGCCCGACAGGGCACTGGCTTGTTCTCCTCAACTCCGCTCTCGTCGCGTGGGATTGCAGGCCAGTGTGCGGCCCAGTACACGCTAATCAGGACGCTAGTGGGTTTGATCCGCGACTAAAAGAGCAAGACCTTGCAGGCCCAGCTCTCTTCTTTTCTTTTCCTGAAAAGGGACCTGCCAGGGCCAAAAAACTAAGATCCGCAAATTGATTCTGAAAAGGGGATGATGAATTGGGGTGGAACTGGGAAAAAACCGGCCGTCCTTTTCTTTTTGAATTCGAACAAGAGGACATGGATTGCGCGGATATGTACCGGGGTCTGCTTGGTGCTGCAAGCACTGAGCACGAACCACACATGCTGCATGTCGATCACCGACACACCAGGCATATAATTTTTATTATAAGAGATACACTACTTATGTGTTGTCTTTTTCCCTATTTATTTATTTATTTTTTCTCTCATATTACCCTACCTATCGTATTACTGCAGCTCACGCAACCTTGTCATCCGCTGTGTCGTGTAATGTACCCCTTCCAAGGTGCTGCTCCTCTCCTCCGCTTTCCGTTCTTTTCATTTTCTTCCCCAAACCGGTCGCAATCCATGAACATGCCGACCGCTACTTGAGCGAACGGTTTTCTGCCAGCGAGGTTGTTAGCGGTTAGGCTACTGTATGTGGTTGTTTCTTGCAGATCTGAGCGGGTTGTCAGAAACCGCTCATTGTCCACTCTGGCCCTTTGTCACAATTGAGGCCTGAGTGCTTGCATTGTAACGGAGCCCGCTCCGGCCGCATAGAGAGAGGGGGGAGAGCAAAGTAGCGGAAGGAGGTTCGAAGGGACAAGGAGAGAATGAGAGATCACAAAGGGAACATGTTTGGACTTTGCCCAATCAATAGACGCCCCGATCCTTTTCGGCCCATCCACTGCGTCTGTTGATCAATATCGATGGACAGCATTGCAGCGAGCCCGTGACACTCTCGGCTGGGGAATTTTCATGCACTCCTTTTGGAGGGACGAAAAGGAACCTCTGCGACACAAAAGCTGCAGACCGAATTACTTGGCCGCCACCGGGACATCGGGCTCTCAAATTCGGAGACTAGGCGCCACAGCCGGGGGTTTCGGCATCAGCAAAAGGCCCTTCACATCTTGTTTTTTATTTTTCTCTTTTTCTTCTTGATCTACGGATAATGTACTCTTGTATTAGAAGGCGTCAAAGTACCGCATAAGATGTGCCATCAGATGCTATGTAACACAGGGATACCCAGACCAAAACCTGTCTTGCCGCCCAGCGATTATTCGATGAGATACGATGGCCCCAGTGGTGTAACCCCACCAGTCAATGTGCTGCAACTGTGTTTGTGAAGAGTTGTTTCGGCAGTCGTTTCTCGACCTTGGCGATCAAAGCCAACGGTTGAAAAAGGAACTTTTCTTGCCAGCGGAACAACCTAAATCTGCTCCCCGTAGTGCTTCGCTCGGCAGAAAGACAACCGCCAAGCTCGCCTGGCAGACGCACAAACTACGAAGGAGCGGCAGGCGTGTCGTCTACGACCGGCACGCGCCGGATGGAATATCTGGTTGAGTACCTATTGCGTAAAGTGAGCACCATCTCAATCTGGCAGGTCTTTCGCCGCCGGAGGACCAAGATTGGAGTTCAACAATGGTGGTGATGATGCTGTCTTCCGACGGGTTTCGGTCAGACTTTCCAATAGGTAGTGACGAGATCGGGAAACGGGAAATCTGTGGGTGTCCAAGCGTCTTGGTGGGGTTACCTTTGATGTTCTAAAAATTGATCGAGTGTTGTACATACAGCTTTGTGCAACCGGGCAGTTGTTATTCAAGAAGCCTTACTTATTGAGGGGTAAGCACTTGATGACTTGTTCCAAGCTAATAAGACTATAAAAAGCAAGTAATGACGGCTTGCGGAACGTGACGAGCCTCCTTTCCTTCGCTCCTTGGCCTTTTCTCTTTTTTTGAAGGAGAGAGATGTTTGCTGTGGTGTCTTGAATGGATAAATATGGAGACAGTGATGACGGTTACAATTTCCTCCACTACAACCCCCTCCTTGCTTCTAGAACAATGCCATTGGTTCAAAAAAGGTGAGTCCCGTTAGATTTTTCCTATCTGGGAAACAAGACGCGGGATGTCTTGTGATGGTGGTGGTATTCCATCCATTTGGCTGAACGCGGGGTGGACAAAATGACTGAAAAAAAGAAGTGGTGTTGTGAAAATACAAGGGAGGGTAATGATGGGAGGGTGAATCTCGGGCCCGACCTCACCGAATGCGTGTTTTCGCTACTGTGTGTGATGCAATGAGATCATTTGTTTGAGCAGTCGAAAATCGAGATTTTCTCTCATAATCTTTCACAACATGAGGAAAACAAAGAAACGAAGTTCTAGATGCGGGGTATCGGACGGCCAGGCTCGCACCGGGTCTTGATCTAAAAGTTGAATTAGATGCAGGGACATCCCCTGCCTCACTCAACAGTCTCAGATAAGATGGTTTTCTTTCTCTTTTGATTTTACAAAGTAGATAAACATAGCCGATACCAGGAATGAAATTTGCCCGTCTTATTTTATTCCCCCTCATATTCCCCTCTCTCTCTGAGCATATTTTTAGTCACGCCACTTGAAGCCCTCTACGTCAGTATTTAGCTTGATCGAGTTATTCTCATGTGAGATGCTTTGGCAAAAGGTCGATCAGATCCCGCTGAACGACGGATGAGCTCTCGGCCGCATGTGGCTTGTGCTCGTCACGCACAAAAAGAACAATTCGCTGTCAAAAACCCCCCTGGCCTTGGGTGGGGGGCTGGCCTCGGGCGGGCTGGCCCGCTCCTCGAAAACAAAAACAAGGTCACAAGCTTCAAAAGCTGTAGATAGTGTATGATCCGTATAAGAGCTGTTTTGTCTGTTATTATTATTCCGCGTGTCGTGGAAAACCGTAGAGTGATCACTTCCATCTCTATTTCTTCCAGTATGTTCGCCGGAGTTTAAACAGGGGAGATGAGCAACGGGATCGAGCAGCAGGCCTCACACGTGGGAAATCACGATATCCGCTGTTTCCTGAGAGGGGTTGGCTGGACTGGCGTGTCTGGGCACAAGAAATTGATTGTGACAGGGGGTCTCAGTTACAGGGGTCTGACAAGTCTTTTTCCTAGCCGAGACAGTCTCTCAAAAAGACTGTTGTGTGTGGGTGGGGTTACACTTTGTTCTTGATTTTTCGAGATTAATCGGCGACCTGAGCGGACCATGGTTGGACACCGGGACGGCAGGAAGCATACAAAACACACAGAACAAAATCACAACGTCTCGAAAATGATCGGAATTTGAAAATTGCACTGCAATTGGCGGACACATATATTGAACCAAGGACCACATGACAACTTTTGTGTTCATCGAGATTTGAAGGGACGGAACCTGGAAGGATTTGGGAAAGGACAGCCTCGGTTCAGTCAAAGAAGGAAGGGAGCCTTGGGAGGAAAGAAGAAGCGGTGACGACAATGATTTTTGACAGACCAACAAACTTCTCAATGCTCCAATTTCTACACTACCTATACATTTATTACGAAAAAAGTCAAAAAAGAAGCACCTTGGCACCCGTTGATCTTCGGGGAACGACGGGTGTGTCAAGATCCGGGTGGATCCGTCCGTTTTCCTTTTTCCAAACTCCAACCGTTTGACTCCACTAATATGCTCTTTTTACAGTGTCAAAAGCGTCAGGATACCGTCTTTCGGGCAGTGACCTCAACCTCAATTTTCATTACTTCCTCCATCAGTCCAGCTTGAATCATGGTAGCCGCCGGTCTTACATCCCCCAAATACTTTTGGAGAATTGGCCTGATATCACACAATTCAGTTAGTCAGCACCAGCACAATTACATGTGATAACTCCATGTACCCGACATGTACATGTACATACCAGCATTTCTCGAAATCTCGTCTATCAGGAAGGATGTACCTGACCCTGACGACATCTTTCATTTCTGCACCAGCCTCGCTCAACGCTGCAGAAATGTTGAGAAAGGTTTGTTCTGTTTGCTCTACCACGTCGGAGGAGATGATTCCTGTCTTGTAGTCGTAGCCCGTGCATCCAGAGACAAAGACACAGTCACCGCTAACCACGGCGCGGGAGTACCCAATTTGGCTTTCAAAGGGAGAACCAGACGATATGAGTTTGCGGGAAGCCATTTTTGGTTGTTGGCGGTTGTGTGAGAACGGTAATGAAAACACAAACCATGAAGTGGCTTGAAGGGTTTCATTCGACCCAAGATATACTTGATACGTGTGAGTCACTGGAAAGCTGAAGAGTCAAAGGGAAAAGGTGGATTGATAAAGCACCTAACCCCATTTCAGGCAGGTTGATGTTTACCCCATGATCATCCCTTTTTTATCTCGGTGGACGCGTTGTTCATTAGATACGTGTATGGAGGGCTGGATACCATCCGATATCCTAACCTTCAACAAGATTCCAGGTTTGTGGCGTCCACGAACCATAAATAAATATGTGGATAGTTCGAGAAAGTCAAAAATAGATAATACAGTGATGTGCAAAATTCCCATCTCTTCCTCTTCTCTTTTCTCACCATCACCACATCTCGAGAACTTCGTGTCATAACAGCAAACATGGATTCCATCCATTTGACTGTCCCTTCCAAGGACGAAGCCAACCACTACACCAAGTACATGAAACACATGCACAAACAATACTGAATCAACCGCGCTCTCGACATCGGCAAGACAACAAAGGTTTACAAAGCCGATACCCGTAAAGCAGAGGTTTGCAGCGAGGACGTGATCAGACAGGCAACAGCACGCTTCCACGCTCAGATCGCACAAGGAATACCCAAAGACAAAATCATCATCCTACAAATGACGATCTCGACGAGGCCCAGCGTCTTTACCAAACAAAGATGACAGAAGCGAAGATCAGGTACAATGTCGCTGTCCGCTCAGCAGACAGGATATACGAGTCTTTGATCCAAGGGTCTGACTATGGGATATTCCATGCTTTGGGAGGGAACACAATTTCAGTGATGGTGGCTTTTGGGTTGACGACAACTACGTAATCAGAATGGTCTCAAGACGGTTATGAAGCAAAATACGGTGCTAGTTTCACTCCACGTTTTCCCTGGCAGCTATTTTTAATAAAATACAGAAGCATTCTTCTAAAAGGTATACTCACAACTTGGGCGACCTCTCACCACTCCTTTTCTCCCCATCAAACAAAATCACCAACTTTCCAAACTGAACTCCTTTCTTCATATCCTCAAACAGCCCATCAATTCCCTCTAAATTTCCCAAACCTCCCTCAACAACCCTACTCACAACCGGCCGAATCTTGTGCTCCCTAACAAACTCAATCATCTCCCCAAACTCCTTCCTACTCCCCATGCTAGTCCCCTTCAACTCAACATTCTTGAGAACAGCCGTCATATTCCACTCCATCTTCGGCCCCGTCGTCATCCCGTAAACCACCAACCTCCCCCCAGTCTTTAACAACCTCCCCGCCCTCGCCAAAATATCCCCACCAGCTCCATCAATCACGCAGTCCAGATACGCCCTCTCCCCAGGCAACATCTTCTGCAGCTGCTTCTCCCAATCAGAATCTTTATAAACCACACCCCCCTTAGCACCCAACTGTTTCGCCTTGTCAATCTTTTCCTGCGACCCAGAAGTAACAAAAACATTACACCCCAAAGCAACTGCAAACTGCAAAACCTGCAACGCCACACCACCTCCTATCCCCGTGATCAGGACATTCTCCCCCTTTTTAGCTTCCGCTTTTGTGACCAGCGCTCTCCATCCCGTTAGCCCAGTCAAAGGCAGTGCAGCCCCTTCAGCGGGAGTCAAGTGCTCAGGCGCCAAGAACACTTCTGATTCCGGCAGGACGATGTAATCCTGTGCTGTGCCGTAGTCGTATTTCGATGAACCTCCTACGACGCTGAATTCCTTGCCGTTGTTTTCTGGACCGGCGGGGTTGGATTCCCATCCTCTTGAGGGGGTGAGTAAGACGGGTTGGTCGAGGAGGGATTGAGCTCTGGGTGAAGGAGAAGGACCCAAAGCTGTGACTACTCCATAACCGTCTGCGAGGAGGGGAGAGGTGAATGAGATGCCGGGGTAGAGGTGTTGTCTGATGAAGAGGTCACGGTGGTTGAGGGCGCAGGCCCGGATGTTGACGAGGACTTGGTTTGGTCCGGGGGCTGGGGGCTGGGGGAGGGTGTTGAGTTGAAGGCTGTGAAGGGGTTAATATGGGTGACTTATATTTGAGAAAGGGAGATGCAGTTACGGATAGTAGACTTTGCCTGGTTTAGCACCTTCTACGGGCTTGATTGTGAGTGTTTGAGGCATTGTGTTGACGATATGTCTTGACTCTCTAGGATGTCCCTTGGTTACAATAAAATCTGGCGATGTTGTTCTTTTAAAAACTTGGGGTTTGATGACGATCATTGGGGAAAACGGGACTGTCGGAAGCCCCGCACCGGACGGGTAGCGGATGACGCCAGTGTGCCTCGGCTTGTTGAGGCCGATCTGGAATCTCGATCGGAAAATTGCCGATTCGGTGAAGACGGCATTTCGCATTAAAGGAACATCGTGTAAAAGGAGACCTACCTGACCAGAATTGGGGCGCGGAACGAGTTGTCACGAAATGCCAAAATGTGTAACTATTCCCATCTTCAACTACACTACGTAATCGATAAGATATCTATGGAATACATCATATCGTTATCGCCAAAAAGATATCTTATCGAATTAACTCCGGGGATTTGCCATGAAAAAAAAAAGGAACAAACGGGATTTGTTCAACGGTTTGCCGTGCCTGTCAACTTTTCCACCCGTCATGTGCCAATCCCCCCCCCCCCGCATGCGTTCCAAGGGTTCGAGGTTCCCATCTGCCGATCTATTACCTGCACCCTTTGAAATAGCGATCCAATGGTTGTCCAATTCATATCAATTTTCCAGGTTCTGCCTGCTGGAAAAAGAAGGTTGCGACGCCGCTGCGAAACCTTGGAAACCGACTTCGACCGCCAAGCGCCCAGACATAAGCGGCCGCTCCCTGGCCATTTCAGAAAAAAGATTAGGTTAGCGCTATGAACAATCCGTAATCCGTACCAGCTTGTAAGGTAATTCCGCATCGTAACACACGCCGCCCTGAATCCTCCGCTAAACAACAAGGCGCCCAGGTTTACTCGATTATTATTCCCACGCTTCCCACCGTCCCGCATTCGAAAGGGGGACAACAAACTTCAATTGTTCTTCTCTTTTCATTCTCCCACTCACGGTCGCATGCGAACCCACACCATTGCCGCAAGTAATATTGTAATGTCTTAGAGCCGCGACTTATCGAGGAATTCTATCGTCTTTGTCCAATTTTCCATCTCGACTGCGGCTCACCTGCCACCCTATCATTGATTCGCGCGCGTCAGTGAACTGTAACTGCGACTGCGACTGCAACCCGACCGCGCGCGCTCTGCCTTATTCCCAGGTGCCCAGGTGCTACGCACTCTCCATACTCACCCATCGCCAACTTTCCTCAACACCGTCAACCTGGCTTCTACTCAGGATCCCGCCCAGTCTTCGCCGTCACGTCCGGCGATGACGCCCCCTCCCGATCTTGAGCAAGCACCTGCACAACCATTACAGCCGGACTGGAAGATGGAAATCGACCCTCCACAAGCCATCCCTCCGCCTGCAGATGCCCCCGAGCAGGAGCCTCGACCACCCTCTCCCAGCGCGGCACCCACACATGCTCCAACTGCACTTTCGATAAACTCACTGCCGAGCATCGCATCATTCGATGTCGGAGGTATAGCACAACAAGAACAGCAACAAGAACAGCAGCAGCAGTCGCAACAACAGCAACACGGTCCGCCAAGGTCAGTACTGGCTGCTACCCTTCAAAAAATATACAGTGAGATAGAAGGGGGCGAGATGCAAGTTTCTCACTGGATCAATTGCGATCTTGAAATCGCAACATTCGCATCCACCCTGAGACACGACACGTCGAACCGACCCCGCTAGTCTCGCTGTTCCCGCTCCGACTGCCACCTACATGTACCTACCGCGTGCACGTATGCTGATTTTAGTTACAGACCGGGACCACTTGCTATCGCTCCTGCAATGATCCCGCCACGAACCTCACCTGCCAGTACAGCGCCAGCCCCGGGAGGAAATGTGGTAAGTTTTCAAAATTACATTACTATTTCTTTATTATTTGAGCAAGTGCCGCTTCCCGATTGGCTCGTCTCGAATCTTTTCACTGCAAATTCTGGTGGATACGCTTACCTAAACCCCCAACCCACGATCCCTTGGCACTTGCAAAACTTCAACTTTCCTTATCGCCCAATGCCCCACTTTGGGGTCCGTCAAAAATTTCTTATCATTAGTGCTTATCAGTGCACTCTCCACCTTCATTATCTACTTTCCCCTTCCCTGGTGGCATTTATCAATGCCTCCTTATCGTCGAGATCTAATCTCTCCCTGCCCCTTCTTCCGTCAATTGCCCAAACTCGGTAGCGCAGATCGCCCGTGATGGCATCCATGGCTAACCATGATCGCGAAACCACACAGCCCACCTGCCAAAACTGCGGCACCTCGACAACGCCGCTATGGCGACGGGACGAATCCGGTCAGGTCCTCTGCAATGCCTGCGGTCTATTTCTGAAGCTGCACGGCCGGCCGAGGCCGATTTCGCTCAAGACCGACGTTATTAAGAGTCGCAATCGCGTGAAGACTATGCGCCCAGGCATGAACGACAAGAAAAAGGTGGGTATTCCTTGCAGCCGTACCCCTCGCTTCACAGAGACTGATGACGGCCCCGCGCGACAGAATCAAAATATAGCAGGTGCCGATGTCAACGGAAACGACCTCAACGGCGGCGGGCGCAGACAGTCGCAAAAGTCCAACGGTCACATGGATGATGCAAATTCTCCGATTTCTCGCACCGGAACGCCCAATATGTACAACGCACACATGGCCCCGATGTACCAAAATCTCGACGATTCATTTCAACCTTCGCAGTTATCCGCATTCCAGGTCGGCGCCGGACCTGACGGTCGCGCTCCGTCTCCTCTCAGCGGCGAAGAGCTTATTTCGATGAACGCATCACTCAAGACCAGGGTCAGTGAGTTGGAGGTAATCCAAGAGCTATACCGGGGTAGAATTCAACAGCTCGAAACAGAGCAGGCAAACCACCAGGTAAACCAGCAGCTGCGACAAGAGAACGGCGGAGTGTCGGATGATGTCGCTCAGCTACGGGCGCAGCTTGACGCAACCAGCGAGGCGCACAAGCAGGCTTGCGCGCAGGTTGAAATCATGAATGAGACGAATGCCCAGTTACAGAAAGAGTTGGAAGACAGTCATCACAGAGAGAATATGCTCAAACGGCGGTTGGATGAGCTTGAAATTGAGTTGAGGGAGGCAAGGGAATCTCAGGAGGATCGCCCCGCTAAAAAGCCGAGGCTTGAGGCCCCTCCGCCGCCTGCCCCGGTGCCAGCGGTAATTGAGGAGGCTCCGGTCTTGGCAGGCAAGCAGCTTCCAGAGGCGATCCCACTTGAACAGCCTCAGCAGCAGCAGCGGCCTGAGCAGCAGCCTGCTGCCGCGGTGGACGAGCCACTCCCGCAACCTGAACCCGTCGTCGAGCAGCAGCAGCAGCAGCAAGAGGTAGAAGTCAAGGTCGAAAACCAAAGCGCAGAACAACAACCAGCACCGATAACGGCAGAATCAGCGGTGGCGTCAGTATAGTATCCTAACGCCGATCAGCATAGTTACGTCTATGATTTTGCTGGGTATTATTAAGCTGTCGCTGCCTTTTGTCTTCCTAGATCTTTTCTCCCTATAACCTCAAGGTCTAAAAACAAGTAAAGGGAAAAGTGGATTTTTTTTTGTGGGCGGGTTTTAGTTGACTCAAAAGCAAAAATTTTACGTTGGTGCGAGCGCGCGCGCGTGTGTGTATGTTTTATAGCTGTGAAACAAAAAAGTTTGGGATTGGCGGATTGAGGACAACTGATATTACAAAACAAAAGAACAAAAGGTCAAAAGAAGCAATCGACGTCGACGTCCTTTTTTTTTTTCTTCTTCTTGCTTACTTTTTGCTCTGGTGTTTCTCCTTTTTATATCATTTTCTTTCTCCTAGTTTAGTGCTGTCTGAAAAAAGTTTGGGTTTCGCGAGGGAAGCAGAGTGGACGTTATTTTCTAGAAAAGGAAGAAGCTGTTGGTTTGGTAGGCAGGCAGGCAGGGAAGCAGGGATTTTTTTATTTTTTTTTCAGAGCAGATGATGAAAGCTTAGGGCAGGTAGCCATTTCCATTATTTGCTTTATTTATTTTTTCTTGCAGCTGTTTAATTGTGTGGTTCAATATACACCTACCTCTCTGTCTCTCTCTTTATTTTTATGCGGATTTCGTTCTTCTTTTAGGGGGGTTTGTCTTGTGAGGAAAAGGGCGAACAAAATTCAAAACCTGGCGAATGGATTTGGAGGGTTTTTTCTTTTTCTCTCTGATTTTTCTGCTTTTCATTACCTAGGTGCTTCTTCTCATGAGTTGAACCCAGAGGAAAAGGGTAGGATGGACTTACAAATATAGTAGTTCTTTTTTCACAAAAGTTGGGAAATGTTCTTGTTCAAAGAAGGGAGAAAAGAGGGAAAGGTTTGAGACGGGAAAATTAAGTATATATTTCACAATTCACGAAAAAAAGAGACAGACAAAAAAAAGAATTGGAACAAGGTGTTTCGAGAGAATGCTATTTGGAAAATGGACCCTCAGTCCCTATTCAGAATAATTGTCCTGCTCCATCAAATATACCTGAAAGTCATAATTCATGATAAAGAAAGTCCTTCATAACCAAGCAGAGTTTCCCGCTATAAGGGAAAAAAAGACACACAAATGACCGACAGCAATTCCCTGATTTCCAAAGCCAATCCAACCCAATATTCCTCCATAAGCTGCGATACTCATGTATACCTAAAGAAAATATTCCTTGCAGCCTTCCCACCAAAAGACATCAATAAAAAGTGAAATACTCGACATAAAAATCACAAATCTCGTCCAAAGTAGGCAACCTGTTCCCAGTGGGAACGACCACCATTATCTCACCGCTCCTGCCACCAAGTTCCCCTCTGATCCCAGTAGTCAAATACTTCCTCTCCGCCCCGTTCAGCTCCCTACCCTCGCTCGCCATCCACTTCCTCTCCGCCTCCCTCCTCGCCTCCTCCAACACTTTATCCGTATCCTCCGCCTCCCAGAGATTACACCTCGTACAGTTTGCACACTTTGACCTGGCGTCTCCTCCAGGCCTGAAATGGTCACAAAAGTGCCTGTACCCCGCGTCCGGTCCGTCAGTTGCACTAATGTCCTTTCGACAGACATAACACATCTTGTACCCGCACACGCAGGTCAGCTTGTTGCAGCCTTCGTTCTTGACGAACGAGGTATTGCATTTGGGGCAAACCCGCTTGATGGCCATGCTCATTGCCTGTTCAATCTGGGTGCGGAGAGAGATGAGGGCGGACTCGTTGCAGACGTGTGGGTCTTTCCACGCTTTCTGACAGGATAGACAGGACTGCTTGGAGCATTTCGGGTTTTGGCAGGTGAACCTCATGCCGCGGCGGCGACGATGGCGACGCTGGACGGCTTGTTGGTAGGCATTTCGGATGTGCGGGCCGGTGGTTTCATTGGTAAGAAAGCAGAGAAAGATAAGAAACAGAGTCAAGAACGTGGGGATAGCGAATGGAAGGGTGAGAATGCAGAGCAGGATGAAGATGATGGGGATTATGTTTTCCAAACGGAGGCGGACTGATTCATGAGATACGGGGATGTAGATTTCGTCTACCTCTGCGTATGAACAGAACGGGCACCGGACTAAAGGGAGCTCCGTGGCTACCAGGGAGTTATCGGCCAGACGTTGATCAAGACGGTGCATCACTTCTGCTCCTTTTGGTGTGTTGAGCATGGCGCGGAGCATGTGGTCTTGGGGAATGCGGCCGGAGCACTCCGAGGAGTCGACCGCCGGGCAGCAGAGCGTTCCTGTGTTTTTCTCAATGCTTCGGTGCCAGCCTTGGCCAAAGACGGCCTCGCTAATTGTGTGCTGGACGCAGCGGAAGCATACCAGGTGGGCGGCGGCGTTGCAAGAGGTCATCTCTTCAAAGATGGTCTCGGTGTAGCAGCAGGCGCACTCAAACATGTTCCCTGTTTCCTCAGCCTCGGCATTGTTTAGCTCCACGGCGATCTCATGATCCCGCGTCTCGAGATCGGAACGCTGTTTCTTTTTGATAGGGGCGATGAGGGCGTGGTAGAGCTCATTGTCTAGTTCGCTGCACCCCGTCGACTTGATGGTGGGCTCGATGGCGCCTGATCCTGCTGATTTGTAGATAACCAGCGGATGGTGTTTTGCTTCAGCTGCGGAAACGACCTTGTGTCCCCGAAACAGCGAAGAAAAGGTAAAGCGCCATGACTTTGCAGACAAGGCCACGAGCGCCTCTCGAGCCTCGAGATATATGTAGTTGGTCTCGGCGAGAACGGCGTTGATGGTCGAGCGAGACAATCCTTTGAACTCATGATATGCCAGAGCCTTGACAGCTTTCTTGTACTGATCACTCCTAAACGCATCCCTCCTCGGCACGGGGGGAAAACCTTCAATCTTACCTGCATCCGTTGAAGTCGGCATGACGCCGGTAGGAGGTTCGCCGTCCTTGTTGACTTTCCAGCGACCCTTGACCCAGGTAACACGATTTTTTAGCAGAGCATCGGCGGCCAGGGCTCTCCTGGATTCGCCGTCAAAGTGGGTTAGAAGTTCTCGAAAGACCTCTATCTGAATGTCGGGGAAAACAGCGGCTAAAGCGTCAAGACAAGCATTTAAATCTTGCAAATCCGGTGGTTCCGGCTCGAGTGCCCTAATCTGTGATTCCTCAGAGATATACCGGTCGTGGCGTTCCGAACCACTTGTTGCCGTGTCATGGGAGAAGTGAGGGGTTGACGAGGCTTTTGCAGCAGTCTTGGCGGCTCTATCTACCGACGAGGAGCTGCTTGAAATCAAACCCGAAAACACCATTGTGCTTTTGTGCATGCGAGGTAGGATGCTGCGGCGGCTGCTGCTGATCTGTTGTACAAGATTTGGCTGATATTAATGACACCTCCACCATCATGGCAGAAACGACTATTCGTGAGAATGGCCTCTTGTTACAGCATTTCTGTCTCCTGTCAATAACGTCTGGCGTTTGATGGAAGGAGAAAAGTCAGTTGAGCTTTTTGTATGAGGTTTGTGATTTGATTGGAGCTGTTTGAACTTACTTTTGAGAATCTGCTTGAACTGGAGGCAGTCACTTTGCTCCCCGCCTTGGCTAGGTACCTTACCCTTGGTTGTACATAGGTATCAAGTGGGTCTGGATTTTTATTGGGGACTGACACCCCCGCTTCACCGCCCGAACTGTGTTTGTGTGGAACCTTTTCTTTTTCGGTGTGTCATTCATCAAATTCCGAACCCCAACATTCCCAAACAACAATCACAATGGGAACATATAAATAACGGCCGTTACGGTTCTTTTCTCGGGTTCCGCCCTCCGTCTCCGTTCTCGTTATTAAGGTGGAAACGCAGGAGGAATGTAATAAATCATCTGCAGAGAATGACATTTCCTTCTTGTCAGCCCGTCTGGTACGCACGCAACTCAGACAGGTGAATCATCTAGGAGCAAAGTTGTTGGCCGCTGTTCCTGACGGTGTGGACAGCTCATGTCGTCGGTGAGCCTCCTCAATCCTCATGCAGGATGTGGGACCTATCAGTGTGAAAACTCACATTTTCTTTCTTTCTGTCTGTTTGGCGGTCTGAGGTGGTGAGCATTTATCCATGACTCACAACAGGGTTTCCAGGCTGATCTTATGACGGGATTTGTTGTCGTCTTGTCATCAGCAGGGCAGCCTCATCACGGCCTCATGGACCTCATAACTCTTGACGGATATCCCGCAGCCGGCCCCCAAATGCTGTACCCTCATCCGGGATAATATCTACGGATCACGGCTCACGGCTCACGGCTCCTAGGTCGTGTTCATGGGCCCGCCGCCGCCGCCTTGCTCACCTTTGGACGCACATCAACGGCGCTTCACGTGCTGTCAGCGCACACCATCGGACAGTTAACCCACACAGAAAACACCCCACCCAACGCCTTGCCGGTCGGCTTGGGACGCAGCATTCCACACACATTCCACTGCTTCCATATCACACCTCCTTTTCCGTTGCACAGGGTCGACCCTGGCTGGCACACAACAACCTGGTCTGGGTAGCAGACGAGGCTTCAACAGTTCACCGCCCACCGCCTTTCCAGACCCATTTCACTCAGATTCCGCTCTTCCGGGACGACTAGTGTATTAGTGGAAGGGTGGGTGATCCACCTGTACCTGAAAAGACAGGCGTCACAGGCCGGCTGGCTTTTCTGTCGTGGGCTCGTGGCTTGCAGGATTTGCATTTGCATTTGCAGGTGGCCAAGTGTGAATTTTGGGGTTGGGAGTCTTTTCTTGTACGGAGAATGTTTTTGGCCATCATCCAGTCATCAGCCGTTGCTTCCTGAACGACGGGGTGGACAAGATGCACGCAGCCGCTAAAATCCAATCGTCCACCCCTGTCATCTCGGAAGGGTCCCCACGCCCTGACGAATCCCTAATCGACTCCCGCGTTGTGGTCCCCGCCCTTGTCTGTCTTAAGCTCACCGACTTCTTGCTCCAAACTTTCGGTGTCAAAGCCCGTTCCTTTTTGAGCCCAAAGACCCAAACGGTATTCCATGGGGAATGCAACCGAACCATGGGAGAATCAAGCAGGAACACACTTGTAGCCGATGCCCGAGCTACATGTGCTAGTGCAAGGGGTTTTTGTTGCGGAGAAAAAAAAAAGGCACAACGGCTTATTACCACCGACCCTTGTTGACTTCCTCTTTCCTCATCACACTGCATGTCAGCCAGCCCGCCAGATCTGAGCTTGGCAGTATAATATAGAGATCTCCAAAGCCCGCCTGCTTCTTTTTCTTCTCTTCTACATACATATCAGACACTCCTTTTCTTTCGGACTGCTTGACACACAACATTCATGATTTTAACCATATCACTCTTTCCAGCATGGACTCCCTCCCCGTCGAGCTCGTCCGGCTCATCTTCCAATACTGCGACTACCCTTCCGTGAGAGCTCTCCGTCTGGGATCAGGCAGGTTAGCCGACATAGGCTACGAATATCTCCTTCCAGATCACTTCACAGTCGTAGAGTGGAGGGACGACGTCAAGCGCCTCCACTCCATCGCCAACCATGACCGCCTTCGCAACAGCATCCGCTCTATTAGTTTCAACTTTGCCAAAATAGACGAGTACAACGCCCGGCACACGACCTTTTTCCAACACTGGCTTCAGGAGCCCGAGGAGCGAAACAACCTCCTCCAGGACGCCTGGGTCAAATACTACGAACTTGAGGCACAAGGCCAAGGATTGCCTGCTTTTCACACCCGTTCTGCCTTGATTGAGGACGCCTTCAAGAAGCTTTCTTCCACCGATCGCCTAAAGTCTCTCGAGATTACATTCACCAAGTGCCCATATGATATCGAGGTGCTTAGACAAGTTTATGAGTTACGCAACTGCCGCAAGAGGGATCGAGCCCAAGCGTGCAAGAACATGAACGCCATCGTGTCAGCAGTTCGACATGTTCGGCTTGATTCCCTGAGCATTGATCAGCTGCCTCTCGAGCTCTTCCGCCTCGCGGACGACAGGAGACACTGGTTCGACTGCGCTAGGTCTTTTGCCAGCCTGTCGAAACTCGATCTCGTCCTCGACCCACCGGATAACTTGTTCCCTCAGTCAAGGTTCAAAGCTGTCAACGGACTGGGACATGTCTTACAGTTCAGCACCAACCTGACGCACCTGAGGCTGGCGTTTCATACTTACCATGCCCCCGGGGAAAAGTTTGAGCTGTCGTTCAATGCTCTGTTTAGGGTTTGCTTTACCTACGAGAAGCTTACGGACCTTAAGCTGGAAGGAATATCCTGCTCTGAGGATGACTTGAAATGTTTCTTGCTCCGGCACGCCGCTACGCTCGAGCGGCTCCGACTTGGCGGTCGAGGGCTCGCCAAGCCGTACGAGGCCAGCATCGGCGGCGTGCATTTGTATGAGGGAAGCTGGCGCTCGCTGTTTGCTGGGCTGCAAGGGAAGCTGCCCAATCTCAAGAGGTTCCACATGGAGGGTGATGTTGAGAGTGGAGATATCCGGACGAATTCGAGAGAGGTGTGGGATTTCAAGCCTGTTACCGATGATGATTGGAATGATATTGAGGTTGGACCGGAGGGACTTTACAATGGGTGGAGAAGGAAGCCAAGTCCGCATCGCCGCTGTCAAAAGATTGTTGATTCCAGGGGTTTGGAGAGATTCTTGATTGATGGAGGGCCGTGGCCAAGGTTTAATGGGGTTGACGAAGGGAGTGATGAATCCGCGTCGCCTTCTCCCTCTTCTTCGGCTTTTGCTTCTGCTGTTGCGTCCCCTGTTGCTTCTCCCTAAATTGGAGGGCTAATGGAAGGCATTGCAACATGACAACGACTACAACTACAACTACTGTAAATAACAAGCGAACCGACAACCACGATTTCGCTACGATAATGGGTTACGACAAAATACTCTTCTCTCGTTTTGGGTTCACACACAAAACAAACATGCAATAGACTTGGGTGGGCAGGCAGGGGGCGGCGTTTTTTTTCTCTTTTACTGTTGTAAAATATAACCCTTATAGATTGTTAAAAAGAATGCAAGCAATTGTTTTATACCAACCGCTTCATGACTCTTTTTCTTCCGTTCGGATGGTTTTGAGATAGCTGCTCGCCATGATGGCTTTTCCTGGCCATCATCCGTTATCTGGTCCTGTCGGGTGTGTTCCACAAACGCAATGCAAGTCCGAACAACAACCAAAACAAAAAAGTTGAACACTAGCGCCTACATACCACGCCGCTTTTGTGCTTGATGGGGAGGGGTAAACGTGTATGTGTCTCAGCTGTAATACAACATATGCAACTCTTTATCTAGGGTGTTGCCTACTTTCCTGTCATCATTTTCGGTAGGGATAGCGGGAGTCTTGGTGAAGGGTATGTAAACTGTTCATGAGATGAGTGTGTATTAGCAGTGGTATTTCGTACGGATAGACATACGTAACCAAATCATCCCAACTAGGCAGTAAAAAAGTGTGTGAAAGCCTCGTCAAGAGGCTGAGCTACCACAGCCATGGGTATGCGCGCTGCTCACCTTCCGGTCTCTAGAAGAGACAGAAAACACAGAAAACAGAATTATTTGTTAGTTATTTCCTTCCCTCCCGAGGGGGACAAACACACACACTCAAATCTTTGCTCGGTTATCCGGTGTATCACGTCTGCCGAGGAGGGATGGAAACTGGGCTGCACTGCTGTTGTCAATAGTGTTTTTTACAACAAGGTAGGACACACCATCACCCCCAAAATGGAGGGGTAACACCAAAGAGCCGTTTTTTTCTTCTAGGATATGACGAGGGGTGCGGAATAAGTGGCTTGATGGGGCGGACAATCATCATCGCTGACCTTGATGATATTTGTTTCTTCTTTGGCCCCTGATTCAAATTTTTGTCAAAGCGCTTAAAGAAAGATCAGCGGAAGTGAGAGGGAAAAGATACACATCACGCCATATGCCTGTAGGTGGCCCGTAGTGGTCGTGATCACCAGCTTCTGACCGTCGGCCGGAAGTCGGAAAAGCAACGTGGGGTCCGTGCAGTGTGGTTGCAAACCACTATATACATACGGATTATGCCGGCGATGAGTGAGCACATCGAGGACCACCTGACGAAACGAAGCACAAAAAGGTTTGGTTGGATTGTTTGACAAATACAACCTTCAAATATGTATGTGGTCAGTCAAGTGTGACTGTTGTGTAAAGTGGTTACATGCATGCATCTCCTGAGAGAGTGTGATGATCCCGGCGAGGCGGGAATGTCAAGGCGGAAGTGGCTGCGGGAGTTCAAGCGAATGGAGCCTCTTGGGAAAGAAAACATCTTGCTTTTCTCTAATGTTATCTAGTGCAGTGTGATGACATGATTTAAGGTGGCAGAAGGAATCAAGTATTTCCAAAAAATCGAGGCAGAGAAGGTGTGTGGTTGCCGGCCGGCTCGAGAAGGAAACCAGGATGGCCCGGTCCTGAATGTGGCCAATGCATGAACCAAGAGGCAGGACCACACAGTGGATCCCTACTTCAGCTTGTCTTGGAACATTCATCATCGACCTTGATGAGGGGTGTGGGACTGTGGGTGTGTGTGTGTGTGTGTGTGTGTGTGTGGGTGTGCAGGTGAGGGGGGTTATATGCGACGGGAGATATAAGGGGGGGACACGGGATAATTAGAGTGTAGCATTCTGGTGCTGCATCACCGTTGAACTAAATATTTTGTGTTGTCAACAAGAAATTTTTTAAATAACAGAGAGCGAACAAAGAACAAAAAAGCAATCACAGACTGAGTTTTGGAGTCACAAGAGGATCAATGCGGGGCAGAGGCTTAGAGGTGCCAAAGAAAGCAGGAACCCATGACCTTGAACATATTTCAAGAATCCCTGTTTGCAAGAAAACCGCAGCGTCTCAAGAAAAGCAATTCTTAATTATTGAGACCATTCCGGGTGTTGCTCAGATATCTGACCCGCCCGTTCATTTCGCATCCGGAGCAAGATTCCATTCCACAATTTTCTCTTGTTTTTTTTTCTCTCTCTCTTTTCCCCTACTCTCTTCCTCCCCTATCTAAAAATACGTCCCGACTTCGACAGGCGACAAGACGGCTTTGTCACCGGCACACTGATCATAAAGGGACCGGGCCTCGGTTTATTTCATCAAATGGCCAGGACCCCAATGGACCCCTTTCAACCATAAGCAAATTAATTCGACATATCTTTTCAATTAACCTTGGGGCAGCAAACTCAGGCACCGTCACCCCAAGATACGGTTCGGTAGCATTTTACCCCTGGGAAGAACGAATCACGGGCGCTTGGGTCAAGCTGCAGACAAACCCCTGTCTTTCTTTTCTTCTGTTGCTACGCTCGGTTTTGTTGGCGTGATCTCCGCGCTGCCCATCGCCCGTCACCCACGTCACTTTTGTTCGCTGGACCACTGCAGCGCAGCAGGCCGGGCCAGGTTCGGGCTTGCTGGGGGGCTGCCCAACTTTCCAGGATTTGCCCAGGCTTGGAGAGGGGGGGAAAGGCTTGATTGAAAACGTCCGCATCTGCCGTTTGCCGGTTCCTAATTCCCTGTCTTGACATCGAGCATCTGCAGCAATCTCGGTCGGCGTGAACAATGCAGCGCATGTCGGCTTTTCTCCCCTCGTGGGACAGGACGAGGAAAGCCAGCATCGGCTCCAACAACAGTCCAACAACCCGACCAAACGAAAATACCCCTGGCGCTTTCGGCAAGGTTTTTGGATGGGCAGGCAAAATTGCTGTTCCTGGGAATCGCCTCAGTCTTTCTTCTGCAAACGCACCACCAACTCGATACGATCGCGAAACCTACTGGCCGACAACGTTGGACAAAGAATGCGACAAAGCCGCTAGAATATTAAAATCTTTTTGCTGTAAGGGCACTCTTCCCGTCCCGTGTCAATGCTACCTACCCGAAGCCAAACTAACGAATTTCACCCCTCCCTCCCAGTTGATGGCTTTCAATACCCAGACTCCGAGAAAATCGATCCAAACACCAAAGAGCCAGCATACATTACCAAAAAGATTCCCCCACGAATAATACAAAATGCAGTCGGCCTCGCGGTGTTCTCATGCATGCGCTCCGGCCTCTGGATGTCAGGGTCTGGCGGAGCTGGTCTCATTACAGCTCGTAAAGCTGACGGGACCTGGTCGCCGCCCTCGGGAATAATACTCCACACTGCGGATTTGGGCTTCGTTATTGGGGTCGACATTTACGATTGCGTCTTGGTTATCAACAGCGTCCAAACGCTCGAGCTTTTCACCCGACCCAGGTTAATATTAGGCCAAGATGTCAACATGGCCGTCGGTCCGCTGGCAGTTGTGGGAGGAGAGGAGCCAGAAATCAAGTGGAAGGAGATCACCGATACTGTTTTGACATATGTGAAGGCTAGGGGGAAGCATCAGGCGGCAGAGCTCGACGGTTCACTTGTGACGGAACGAACGAACGAGAACGAACGGTTTTATACGTCCAATGTTGGAGTGCTTGACATTCTCGCTGGAAGCATACCCAAAACCATACCCGAAATGCGTCCATTATTTGAGGTTATCAAGGCCGCAGAAGGCCGCACCGATTACGACAAGCCCCTCTTCGAATGGCTAGCACAACAACCGGCACCGGGCGACGCTGTCATCGAAACTCCAAAGGCCCTGACGCCTGCAACTCCCGCAAAGAGCCCCTTTGGAATTCCAGATGCGGACGATCCTGATCCATTTGGTGTAATTGGTCTTGAGATGGCTGGGATCGAGATTCGGGAAGTAGGCTCAAAATTACGACCTACTAGCACACAGTTCGAATACCACCCGAGCCCGACAAGCCCAATATTTTCCCGCTTTAGCCGTCAGAGCATGGATACCTTTGTTTCCAGGAGTAACCGTGGCAGCTGCATGTCTGCAAAAACGCAGGGGACTGCCGTGACCGACGCTTACACCCAGACGGATGTTACGAGCCAAGCAGAGACCAGCCCCAGCCGGGCTAACAGCGACGACGGGAAGGAGTCGGTTTCTGACAAGCTTCCCACGGTTTTGGAACCGGAGGAGGTTGACTATACCAAGGTTGATATGAGCATGCTTGACAGATTTAGGAGGCGGGGATCTGAGGCGCCACCAGTTCAGGCCTCAGAAATCAGGGAGATGGAGGTGATTCAGGAAGTTGAGGATATCAAAGAGGACACGGTCATTGAGAAGGGACCCGCAGCTCAGCCTGCCGTTGGCCCCGAGACCTCACCTGATTCTATCGCAAAATCGGATGACGAGCTTGATGAAGATGCCGATGACGAAGACGAGGAGGAGGATGATGACGAGGAGGAAGCGATTGTGATCTGCGAGGTCGCTACTGCCGCTGCTCAGCCTACTCGGTCCTCGATTAGAACATCGCAGCTCACGCAGGTTGTTCAAGCCAAGGGCATTAACGTCGTCACGATTCCCAAGCGCATCCCTCCGCCTCTTCCTCCAAGGAGCCCAGCACGCACATCTAGAGGAAGCAAGGGCGATTTTGGCGATGTGTCCTCGCTCAGGAGTCCAATTAGGAATTCCTTTCTTTCGATTACCTCCAACGCGTCGGAGGCTGAGCCCTCGACCGAGGTCTCTATCGATGAGGCCCTTAGCAGAAAATCCTCTGAGGAGGAACAAGAGTTTCCCAAAGAGTCCTCGCGCCCGGCTAGCCCACGGCATCAGAAGAACTCCTCATCAGTTTGCACCACTATTGCGGTCAACGCTATCTTGGAGCAGCGTAAGAGTTTGGAGGATGTCCCGCCGGTGCCCCAGAATCTTGAGTCTCCATCTTCAATTGAGGATGACAGTGAGAGGGAGCCGCACACCCCTCAGACCGAAACTGAGTTTCTGAGTGCTGTTGAGACTCCTCAGGTTGAGGCGGGCCAACAGGTCAAGGTTAACGGAGAAAAGGAAGTAAGAATCGTCTCGTCTACTACTGGTAGCCAGAGGAGCTCCGTTGCCGTCGCATAGAACGTTATGAGTGGATTTTGTGAGTGCATGGTTGCAGCAGAGGAGCTGATACCTATTTCTTTCATGTTGGGAGTTATTGATTTGATCATTGGGATCCATTCTAGTGACCTGGAATCGGACGGGTTGAATTTTGGATTTTCTTGGTAAATATTGGGTTACATGGGCGTTCGGGAACGGGAAAGAACCTGTTCGAGGTAGATATCTCATGGTTCAAGGTCGGGTAGGATTGGGATGAATGACTTGATTCCCTCGGATATGAGGTTGTAATGACAGGCTGGGTCATTTTATTTCGCCCTTGGACTGGGTATGTACTCTTTTTTTTTTCATCTTAGAGTAATGTTTTTACTGTTTCGGCATAGGTTCTGTGGTTTGAAGGGAGAGGGAAGGAGAAAGAGGATACCACCTATTATATGTTAAAAATGATAATCTGATGTTAGATTGATGAATGACAATTATTTACGGATACAAATGTTTTTGAATGTAGTTCACAGTGCCTATACAGTGCAAAGTGACTGGGCTGTACTGTGATTACATAATGCTCTGTTTCCCTTCCCTTCTCCAAAATTTCCAATTCGTGTTTGCTCCAAAAACGCGTTGCTCGGACCGCGCTACGCATCGAACGTACCCACCAAGCTGCAAGCTTGGTATTATTTACACCCACCACGGAGCGACAACCGCATCCCGTCGCAAACTTACAACATCCATTTTTTATTTTTTCGACTTGTCGCAAACAGTTTTGTTTGTGATTTAACTTGAATCGCTTTTTACTCCATAAGCGCCATTCAATATCAAAAGCTAGAATTGGGCATTCTGTTGTTTCTTTGCCCACGGGTTTCCCCCAGCCACAGAGAGTCAATTCACCTACCCGCCTTCCAGTTTTTGCGAAGAAAGAAAACCCAAAAGATTAGACTTTGAAGCTACCCCAACAATGTCGACCCAAACGGGCAAGTTCCGTGAGGAACAAGTCCTCATCATCTGCCCCGGCAGCCAGACTACACTCGCCCAATTGGGGTGCAACGAGCTCACCCCGCCTCAGCATCGATTCCCAACCCGCATGTTTCGCGACGAAGATGACGAGAACCAGTGGAGGCCGTTTTACACCTATAAGCGGACTAAGTTGGGCACCGAGGACGAGATCGAGTACGTCGAGGATGTCGACAGCGTCGAGGGCGCAGTCTACCCTATTCGGGGAGGACATATCGTCAATATGGGGGCCTTCTTGGCTTTTCTCGAACATGTTCACTCCGCGCTCACGACGACGTACCATAATACCCCCATCATGTTGATGGCAAGTCCGCAGTGGACGAGGAGAGATTGCGAGGCGATTACGGGCTATGTGTTTGAAAAGACCAAGACGCCGGCTTTGTGTTTGATCCATAGCGGAATTGCGACGCAATATGGTTTGAAGTGGCCACACATGACTGTTGTGGATGTTGGGTATGAGAAGGTGGATGTGACGGCCATTTATGATGGCAGGGTTGTTGCACAATATGGGTTGGGGCCTGAGATTATAAGCGACAATGAAGACGATGATGAGAGAAAGTGCAAGGAAAGAGAAACGACCAAGGAAATAAGCGGTGGCGAGGTTTTTACGAGGAAATTGTTGGAACTTCTGAAAGACCAGGGGTTTGACCGTGAGATGGCAGAGCAATTGAAGAAAAGCAACATCTGCGAGGTGTTACCGTATGCTCCAGACAACAAGGACTTGGTGGAGCTGCCGTCAGAGGACGGTGCTGCTGCATCAACCGCGACCTCTGGCGCGCCGGCGGTTGGAACGAGCAGCAGTCAGGGGCCTCATATTGTTACAACAGCAGCACCACCAGTTGGCGAAGACGATCTCGAGCTTAATGGGGTCGAGAAGGCTGTTAATGAGGAGGGCGTGTTGGACGTGGCCAGTCTCGTCGTGAGCGGTCAGACCAGAGAGTTCTTAGCCAAGAAGGAAAAAGAGAAAGCCGAAAAGGCCAAAGTTGGCAGGAAAAGCAAAGGTCAGGAGCCTGAGCCAACTGCGGTTAAAGCCCAAAGGTTGCCAAATTCTAAGCGGCTCAAGAGCATCTTTCACTACGAAGAGTTGGTTACCGAGGATGTTGTGATTGCGCCGCCACCAAAGGAGGAGAACAGTACCAGTGCCCCCGCTGCTACTAAGACAGAAACGGACGTCGAGATGGCAGATGCTGAAGCTTCAGCACCTACCGCACCAGCAGAAGGCGAGAACCCAGCAGCGCCTTCCGAGGGTGCATCTGCTCTTTCCGAAACTGCCGCACCGGCCGCACCAACTCAGGAGGCTGCTGCTGCTGCTTCCGAGCCGGCCGAACCCATCACCGAGCGGCAAACTAGGCGCATCCGCAGGGATATAGAAGTCGGCCTCGAGCGATTTCAATTTGCCGATCGCAAGGAAATCGACCGTATTGTAGAGGCTATCTACCGCACCGTGCAGTCTGTCGAAGACATGTACATGCGCCCATCTTGCTGGGAAAATGTCACTTTTGTAGGCAACGGTACCCGTCTCCGCGGTTTGCGCGACAATATAATGCAGACTCTGCAAGCCCGCCATGTCATCTCCCCTTCGTCCGCGACCATGTTCACTTCCGAGCTTCCTTCTAACATTGGAACGCCTTCCGGGACCGGATCTCAGACTCCTACCGGTTCATTTACTGGAGCTCCTCATCAGTTACCTCCCAGCGGAGTGAACCCGCTTTTGCAGGCAGCTACGACTGCGAGTCTTGGTATTCCGGGGGCACCTGGGGCTGGTAATGAGCAGCTCCCTTCGCATCACTTTCATAGCCAGACGCCGACAAATATCAAATTGGCGCAACTGCCGACTTATTTGACCGAGTGGACGAAGAATGGGTTTGAGGAAGCCATGTTCTTGGGTGCGCAGGTTGCGGCGAGGTTGGCGTTTTGTATGCATAATTTGGATGCACAGGGGCTTGAAGCGCAGAGGCTGATGAGTCTGTCGAGGGTTGACTTTAAGTAAGTATTTATCTTCTCTCTCTTCTTTTTTCAAGATCAAGGGCCTTTTTGCTAACAAAGGGGAAACAGTCAGGTCGGGCCCAAGGGGATCCGGACACATAACATGCTTGTATGAACAAACCGGGATGGAATAGAGGTAAATTTGGGGTTGGGGTCAATTTTTACAATTTTCTGGAGAGGTTCACCTATACTTGAAAGGAGCGGATCAAGATGTGAGAGGTAGAAGAAGAACAAGCGAAGAACTTGGCTAGTGTTACACAGTCTTTTGGGGGCTTTTCTTTAATGGCGGATTCTATCTTTCTAGAAGATCAAAAGTTTTTTTCTTTCCCAAGTATGATCTGTTGGGTTATGGAAACAAGCGGGAATTCTTTTACTGTTGGCCTTCTTTACATGTACTTTTCAAGGGTTGTAAATATATTTGGTTGGCTTTCTATATGTGGAGTGGTGGACTGGCTATTGAAAGAGAAGGATGCTTGTACATGTACTTAGCTGACGTGGAAGAGCGATGTAGAACATGTTGACTTGTAGAAAGTGTACACATAGAGGGAGTCTACTTTCGCCTTCATTATCTTGAGCCTACCTGGGACAAGATTACATGATGGAATGATATGCTTTCAGAGACAACGGAGTTGGGTATACTCCTAAGCAGCCTTCATATTCCTTGCCTTGCACATACAGCCTTCGGTCATGAAGCAGCTGACTTGGCTTGTCATTGTTTTCTAAACAATCAATCATCATCGGACTCGGACCCATTCTTCAGAAAGGGAGGGCAGCTCATCTATGTCTCACGGAGAAAGTTACCCTTCAGGCTACCATTGGCGGTTGATCGTCTGGAACAGATGCCCATTATAAAAACAGGCTTACTACGAACCTACCTATAGGACCTCTTCCCACTTTATATCCGATGTATATGCACAAGGTAATCACATATACCTACCTACCCTATGGCGCCACGCCAATGCACCACCACAACAGCAACAACAACAACAACTCCCTCTCTGTGTAGGTATATGCAAAGTAACCATTTTGAAACACATACAGGCTGCCCCTTACATTGGTGTTGCTTATTCTAATCCCATGATTGGTTCGATGCGAGTATGCGGCAACAAGACAGAGAGAAGGAGATGGAAAGAATGCTTGTGCCGGCCGGCTGCCGAAAAAACCAAGCAAGCACGCAAGTCAAGTCGCCTCACTGTTACCGATTGGATATCGAGACTTTTTTTGGGGTGGCGTCAAAAAAAGGCCGATGAACGAACGAGGGAGAGACCGGACCGAAGTTGAGGCACAGCTAGGCTTTTTTTTTTTTTCATCTCTGAAAAAAGTGCCGGGTTTTCTTAGTTATTGTTCAGCCACGGACTGCATAACTGTCATTCTAATTTACAGCCCTACGCATCGTGTTTGTTTGTTGCAGCAAAAGTGCGACATGATGATGGCTGTGAATACGATGAGAGTGGGCTGAATTACGCACTCCATGGGATTGGGCGGGGGCGGCAAAAAAAACCATCGTGATAGGGTGACATCGTGTGGTTCTGGCATATCGGTGATTCGTTTTGGCTAGGGGCCTCCCCTCTCCCTCTTCAACCCTCAAAAGGCAGCAGAATAAAAGAAAAGAAAAGAACTGCCGATTGGATACGATAGTCATAGAAGAGCATCTTACTTTCTGTTTTGGGCAACTGGTATATGCGTGTGGTAGGAATTGATGGAAAAGCTGAAACGGCGAGGACCAAGGATTGCACAAACCATAACAAATACACTACAGTATATACTCAAAAGTAACAAAATTGAGCTAGGTGATTGTGGAGTATGGGCACGGGCCACTCACCAGCAAAAAAAGAGTCTCCTGTCATTTGATCCACTCGAGTTTTGCTGTGAGAAGCGTATCCACTCCTCGCTAGCTCAATTTTGTTATTTTTGAGTATAGACGGTGCACTAGTATGCAAATGCAAATGCAATACTGTTGTGCAATTCAGATGACAAGATTTTGATTACATGCAGCAAACAAAAAAAATGGTTGGTCAATTGGGGAGCCAAGAATAGAACACAAAAAAAGACCTGCCTATCGGAATTAAAGAGTGAAAAGGAAGGGAAGGGTTCCCTTTTAAAAAAAAAATCGACGCTAAAAGCAAGGCTTGTCACTTTTCGGGTAAGGTGTGCGTTAAAGCAACTTCACTTCTTGTCTCGAAGGAGAGAGCAAGTCTGAAAACCGTTTTACCCCTGGAAAGATCTCCATCGTCTTGGAAGGAGGAGCGGAAAACGGCAACCAGAGGGAGAGACGAAATCTGGAGGTTTCTCTGGGGGAGGCCCCTTCCCCTTTCCCGGGATTTACAGGGCACGACACGACACCACGACACGTGGTTGTTGGGATATGAAAATGGGCCAGCCCGCCCACAACTCCGGGGCAAGTACCTCTACCTACCCCTCCCCCTTCCTTCGTTCCCCGATCTAGATCCCAGGTTTGTTTCTTTTTGAGACAACCATGCAAGAAGAATATGTTCGAGTCTCATGTGTCATCCTCGCTTTGTTGTCGGATGTTCAAAGGGGAATTGGGATGAGTGGCGGTCTGGCACTAAAATGCCTTAGCGGAATAGTGTGTATTTTGGGACGGTGAAGCGATATCATTTTCTTGCCAGGGGGAGAACAGAGGAGAATCGTGTTCGGGATTTGCATTCATCAGTTGCGATCGCAAGCTGCCGCCGCCTACCATGACAAAAAATGTGATTGTGATGAAACTGATCTTTTTAAGGTTTTTGTGCCGCCGTCCAAGTACCATTTACCACGTGTTGTTGCTCCCTTTCGTGGCAGTTCTGAATCTGTACCAAAAAGTAAATTGAGGACCCTGCCAGGCGGCACAGCGTCGTCAAAAAAGTAATGAGCAAGAAAATGAATTATAAAAGCTTCAATATCCAAATTGGATTATGGATGCACAGAGCCGGGCAAGGCAATCTTAATCCCTGCATGTTTGGAAATCATTTGTTGTCTGAGAGCTTGAAGTGGAAGGAGCGGGTTTTCGGGAAGGGGAGATTGATGGGATGGGCTCTAAACTGAAAAGAGCAACTTGGCAGGGAATAATAATATATTTTATTCTTTTTATTCTTTGCATTTCACTCTTAGAACCTTAACAAGCAGCAGTTTTTAAAGTTCGCCATCCCGAGTTGAGATTCATTACTTAAATCTCACCAGACTGTTGGCATGCGGCATCCAAAGATAGCCAAAAGCAGGGCGCCAATTGTCTTGAATGTCTCGAGATAGCAACTCTGACATGGAGGAACTTCCAGTTCCGGATCTAGTGTCAGAGAACGGCAGTCCACTCGTGATTTTGTGGGGTTAGATCTACGTTACCACAAGACCCATCAGCCGGGGAATGAAGCAGAATGGACTCCCTGGGGGGAATACCACCAACGAGATGGATGTCAATCAATGGTCAATGCGTTTGTTCAACAAGCACGAGGTACCTTGAAGATAACACAAATTTGGAGTCGGGAATACAAGAGATACCTCATTGTACTCTCGCTGCATTCAATGATCTGAATTGGGAAACAGTAAAAAAAAAAAATTGATTGAAATGAGGGAAAAAAAACTAAAATGGTTTGCAACCTTTTGGCCTTCCTCCTGCCTGCTGTCCTGAGCTAGGCAAAAGAAAAGGTACGGGGGTTATAGACGACACACTGGGGCCGCCTTGTTGCAGTGCCGTAAAATGCGCCCAGAGTGACGAAGCGAGGAACCTGGACTCTCAAAAAAACTCCAGCTTCTTTTCTCTTCTCCCCCCCCCCAGTCTGCCATTTTCTTTCTTTCACGATTTTTCCCCATTCACGACGACTCTTCCATAATATCCTTGTTTTGTTGTCGTTGGCAAAATCCATTCACGGGTCGCGCGCTTGGTTGTGTTCAACTTTGACGGCCTTTTTTCTTCCACCACCACCACTACCACCTCCTCCGATCGTCCTCCTCCGATCGTCCTCCTCCTCCACCTGGAAATTGTACCCACCACACCCACCTAACTTGTCGCACTTCGTAGTAGTCCGGCGGCCAGTAATTATAGCAGCTTCCGCGTCGTCGATAACGGTCTTTTTCCTCCAACGACCGTCATTCCAAACCGATCAAGAAAACACAAAAATTATCAGGGTGCCATTGCGACCCCATTGTTGACCAACACTGCCTTTTCATTCTTCATAAATCCGCAGGCCGCCTTTGAGCCGGTCCAGAGGCCGGGTCTCTCGTGTGGTTGCATCACTACCTGCATACCTTGCCCTCACATCTTCCTCAATCGGGTCCAGGCAAATCTCTCCGCCATTCTCTCCGCAGGGCCAAGGCATTCTTTGGTCCCTCCCCAAGAAGGCAACCTGGGACTTCAGTAATCCACGACATTTTCGAACATATTGCGGCCGGAACCCCGACCCAAAAACCTACTCTTAAATCTCCTCGGTATCTGTCTCAATTCGCTTGCGCTTATGGGGTTCTAGGGAAAATCCAAGGACAAGCGAGTGCCACAGTCGCCAGCAAACCGACGTCACGCATCTTCGGTTGCTGCTGCCCCAACCGGCCCCTCACGTTCTCATAGAGGCTCATTTGGAGCTTCGTCAGGATCTCGACACGGTATTTCACAAGGCTTCATGGTCGCCATGGGGTCGTGCATGAGCACAGGCGGGGAGGAGTCAGAGCAGAGGAAGAGGAGTAACAAAATCGACAGAGATCTCGAGGAGGATTCAAAACGGCTGCGCCGAGAATGCAAGATCTTGCTGCTAGGTATGGGAAAAGAAAAACTCGAGGATACAAATAGATGGGCTAACAATGGGAAATAGGCTCCGGTGAGAGTGGCAAGTCTACAATTGTCAAGCAAATGAAGATTATTCACTTGAAAGGCTATTCGCCGGAAGAGTTGAGAAACTACCGCCCAACGGTCTTCAAGAACCTGTTGGAGTGCGCCAAGTCAGTCGCCAATGCCATGCGCCAGTTCGACATCGATCCAGTACAGGACGAGAATAAGCGACATCTCGAATTCCTCCTCGAGTACTCTCTCGACACCAACCCTCAGACTATTGACGCGCAGGTCAGCGTGGCAATACAGTCGCTATGGAGGGATCCCTCAAAGGACCAACTTATGGAGAGGCAAACAGAGTTTTACCTAATGGATTCTGCAGAATAGTGAGTGAGCTCTTACCTTGTCGTGTATACTTCGTCTCGGTGCTAACGTCGGTCACAGTTTCTTCGATGAGGCTGCCAGAATTGCAGCCAAGGACTATGTGCCAACCGAGATGGACGTCTTGCGAGCGAGAACCAAGACCACCGGTATCTACGAGACGAGATTCAAGATGGGGCAGTTGAGCATCCAGTGAGTTTAGAACACGACGGCTCAAGCCAATCAAACTTACTAACGACTTCTCAAGCATGTTTGACGTGGGTGGTCAACGAAGTGAACGCAAAAAGTGGATCCACTGCTTTGAGAACGTCACGTCCATCATCTTTTGTGTCGCCTTGAGCGAGTACGATCAGGTCTTGTTGGAAGAGAGTAGTCAGGTATGAGAGTTGGTGTTCCGGCCAGTCGATTTATAGACCACTAACAGTCACATTAGAACCGTATGATGGAGTCACTGCTTCTTTTTGACTCTGTAGTCAACTCGCGGTGGTTCATGCGAACCAGTATTATCCTGTTCCTGAACAAGGTCGATATCTTCAAGCAGAAGCTTGGCCGGTCACCATTGAGCAACTATTTCCCCGATTACTCTGGTGGAAACGACGTCAACAAGGCCGCCAAGTATCTGCTTTGGAGATTCAACCAGGTGAACCGAGCTCACTTGAACTTGTATCCTCACTTAACCCAAGCAACAGATACGAGCAACATTCGGCTGGTCTTTGCGGCAGTCAAGGAGACGATCCTGAATAATGCGCTTAAGGACTCCGGTATTCTCTAAAATGTCTGCTTTCCGCCGGCATTTTTTTTTTTTTCAATCCGGCCGATTTGTATTTTTTTTTCACGAGCCATGCCCAACAGAATCCACGACCGTCATCCGCGCACATATCCACCTACTCTTTATCTCAACAAAAGTCCGGGATCATCATACCCGACGATCGTATTCGCGACGACTACTTCTTTTCATCTCTCTCACTTTGTTTCGATAATGTCTAGAATCCCTATTACTTTTTTTTTTTTTTTTTTTACGAAGGGAGGAACAACAACTACTACTGCAAGCTGCTTTTTAACGCGCTTCCCTCTTTTTTTCTATGGGAGGCAAATATGGGAGCACATGGGTGTATTTTTTGCACTTCCTCCCTATGACTCTCTATCTCGATTTTTTTAAGTTCTCATTGCATGACACGGCGTTGGACTTGGTCCTGGCGAAGGATGGAAGAAATGGAAGGAAGGTTTGGGAGTGAAGGGGGCAACAAATAGCTTTCTTTTTTTCAGACGTTTATTTTTGTTAGTTACTGTGAAAGTAGGGGAGAAGAAGATTTTTTCCGAGAAGAGAGAAGGACCATAAAAACAGGGGTGAAGGAAAGAGAAGAGAGAGAGAGAGGAATCAAAGAGAAGGATACACTGACGTTTGAGACGCCTTGTATTTTCTTGGTGAACTTTTTTCTCTGTCTCTTTTTCTTCTTGTTCTGTTGCTGAAAAAAGTCTGGTCATATTGCATACTCTGCGTGCTATCTTTTTTAGTCCAAATCATTCGGCAATGAAGCAAGAGTCATTTTTAGTTTGATTTGATTTTTTCTTTATTATATATCGCGTTTTTTTTTCGTTTCTGTTTTGCTTGGTGGAAAAATGAATGAGAAGAGGCAGGCTTTATTACTGGAGGTCGAAAGTGCAAGTACATAGGGTACATATTCTCTAGAAGCCCAATTTTTTGTCATGCGTTTGTCTTTTTTTACGAGATTATTATTATTGATCTTACGAGATTATTTATGATAATGTTGACTTTCCTTTGGTTGCACAGAATTTCAATCAACAGTTTAGGTTCCCAAATCTAGACATGGGGCTGGATGTTGGGTTCGAGACTCCCTTCCCGTCCGTCGTTGTTTGTGTGTATCCCGTCCCAATCCCCGAGCCGTAATGAGGCAATGTGATTCTTTCTTTTTTTCGGACCCGAGCGGGTGGCTCGATCGAAACACATGGGATGTTCCTTTGTTCTCTCACTTTTTGCCATTACTATTGTTCTAGCATTTAGACACGTGTGTTCCTTTGACGACCCTCAGTTCCGGGAACGGGGTTTCGGGTATCTATCGATCTGAATCCTTCTTTGTTTTTTTTCTGTGTTTTTGTTCATGTGATGTGTGTTATGGGTTGGGTGAGAATTGTGTGTGACATGATGGAAATGGAAAGTGATGAGTGGGATGGGCGGTGCTTGTTGACGTGGTGTTGTGGGTATTGGCATAGTTGGCAGATGCACTTGTTAAGAGGTTGAGCAACGTTCAAAGAGAAATGCCAGTTGTTATTGGTCGGCTTTGACAGAATGTTTATATTGTTGCATTGTTGTTAATGCCTAATTATTTAAACCTTTTCAGCTTTTTTTCAGGTGAAGTTGTTGAAGTTGATGACGAGTCAAAATTGGGCACGCAAGGTAATGACAAGCAGAGGATGAAGCTTGGAGGGCATCGAGATGGATGGATGGACCCCCCAGACCGAGCTTATCTGCCCAATTTCAATAAATGTATCGGCTGCGGGATGTGGGTTGCATTGTATGATGAGCTCGTGCAGGAAAAGCTGGTTGTGTTTTGGAAAACCTGTTGTGATGGATTTGTGGTGACACAAGATTGTGCCGTTGGGAAGGCGGGGGGGTTTCCAACAAGCAGAGGATGGCGTCCACTTGTGTGTTATTCTCTTTTCATCTCTGTGCCGTCAGGAATCCGCGGCACTTCAGACAGTTTGAGTTTTGCAAAACTGGCTCCGCCTCTTTTCATATCTGCTGTTTTTCCCTTGATTTTAGCGCCACATTTTGGAGGTCAAGAATTATGTTGGGTCTCGGTCACTTCGGTGTGAGAGTGCCCCGCATCCGACAGAGAACCATGACATCGATCTTGACTAACAACGGCGATGCAGACGCCAATTGCAGCAGCTCAAGACGCCTCGTTGATATACATGCATGGAGCAGATGCAGTCAAGAACCAATCATTTGCGTGGGATGCTGCATGGCAGAAAGTGCGAGATTGAGCTTCTCCAAGGTACAGTTCAACAGAGTGGGGTACATGATCACGATTCTCACGACATCCATGGATGATGGAATGGAGAAACGGCGGTAGGATCCAACCATGGTTGTTACTAAGTTTGGGTGTTTCTTTTCCAGGTTGTGCCTTCCAGAGGATATTTATTTATTACCGGTCCTCCCGTTCTCCAGTTGGTTCAAGGAGTCAACGACAGCATCATCCCCAATATTATTATTACATAGCTGCCAGACTCGGCATCACTACCTTACCACCACATCATCTCGACGGGGACCCATCCCGTCCTTCACATCCGGCCCTACAGTTCATACCACGACATACTTCCGAGTAGTAGTCGGGCCGCAGCAAAGTCATCTAGACCTTCAGTAGCTTCTTCTTAGTGACAGGAGCTACCCCACTTCACGCCTGAGCCCGATCTTATCATCAGCTCTTGCCTCCGACCTCCCTACGTAATTTTGTCTCCTCTTCTTCTTCCATCCTCTTCTTCCGTTCTTGTTTTCGTGTATTCTTCTTTTCTTCCTCAATTCCAACCCCTCATTAGCCGACCATGTCGACCAGCACCGGTCTCCCTACCAGAGAGCGCCGCCCCTCGATGGGTGCCCCGCTCGTGGACATTCAAGGCTCTGTTGGCCCAGCGGGCATCTCCAGACCAAAGCATAAGCGCACCCACACCGGTTTTGGTGCCGGTGAGATCAAGAGCGTCGAAGGTATGTTGTGAACGCTTTTTTGTTTTTCTTGCGCAGGGTTGTTGTCTCGGGGGGACGAGCTCTCTCCAATTATTCCCCCACCTGTTGGCGACACGCGGGGTGCCAAGAACGCTTCCACTAACAATTCTCCTTTTCTTCCAGCTTCCATTCCTGAGCCTCAACGCGAGGCCTGGTTGAAACACTCTGCCCACGGCTTCAAAGACAAGGATGGATTCGAGAACGAAGTCGTTCGTCATGTCGAAACCACGCTTGCCCGCAGCATGTTCAATTGTGATGAGTCGGCCGCATACGCCGCCTGCAGTCTTGCCTTCCGTGATCGTTTGATCCTCGAATGGAACCGCACTCAGCAACGCCAGACCTTTGCCGACGGAAAGCGCCTCTACTATCTCAGCTTGGAATTCTTGATGGGCAGAGCATTGGACAATGCCATGCTGAACATTGGACAGAAGGATATTGCAAAGTGTGAGTTTTGTTCAAGCAAAATTTGGAAAAGGGCAGTTTTACTAACACCATTTGTTCGTAGCTGGTCTCGCTGATCTTGGTTTCCGCATTGAGGATGTTATTGAGCAGGAGCACGATGCCGCTCTTGGCAACGGTGGTCTCGGACGTTTGGCTGCCTGCTTCTTGGACAGTCTCGCCAGCTTGAACTACCCGGCATGGGGTTACGGCTTGAGATACCGCTATGGTATTTTCAAGCAGGAGATCATTGACGGCTACCAGGTTGAAGTACCGGACTATTGGTTGGACTTCAACCCTTGGGAGTTCCCCAGACACGATGTTACCGTTGATATCCAGTTCTACGGTAACGTTCGCAAGTCGGTCAACGAGTCCGGCAAGACCATCTCCCACTGGGAGGGCGGCGAGGTCGTCAAGGCAGTGGCCTACGATGTGCCCATTCCTGGATATGCCACCCCATCCACCAACAACTTGAGACTGTGGTCCAGCAAGGCTGCCAGTGGAGAGTTTGACTTCCAAAAGTTCAACAGCGGAGACTACGAGAGCTCAGTCGCCGACCAACAGAGAGCCGAGACCATCAGCGCCGTTCTCTACCCCAATGATAACCTCGACCGCGGCAAGGAGCTCCGCCTAAAGCAACAGTATTTCTGGGTTGCTGCATCCCTCTATGACATTGTTCGCCGCTTCAAGAAGTCTAAGCGCCCATGGAAGGAGTTCCCCGACCAGGTTGCCATTCAGCTCAACGACACCCACCCAACGCTTGCGGTTGTTGAGCTTCAGCGTATCCTGATCGACCTCGAGGGACTTGAGTGGGACGAGGCTTGGAACATCGTCACTAACACTTTCGGTTACACCAATCACACCGTCCTTCCTGAAGCTCTCGAGAAGTGGTCTGTTCCATTGATCCAGCACCTCCTCCCTCGCCATCTCCAAATCATCTACGACATCAACCTTTACTTCCTTCAGTTTGTCGAGCGCAACTTCCCCAAGGACCGCGAGCTTCTTTCCCGTGTTTCTATTATTGAGGAGTCGCAGCCCAAGATGGTCCGCATGGCCTTCCTTGCCATCGTTGGCTCCCACAAGGTCAATGGTGTTGCTGAGCTTCACTCTGATCTCATCAAGACTACCATCTTCAAGGACTTTGTCCAGATCTTTGGTCCTGACAAGTTTACCAACGTGACCAACGGCATTACCCCCAGAAGATGGCTCCACCAGGCAAATCCTCGTCTGTCTGAGCTCATTTCCAGCAAGACTTCAGGCAGTGACCCTTTGACCGATCTCAGCCAGCTTAACAAGATCGAACTCTCTATCAACGATCCCGCCTTCCGCAAGGAGTGGGCCGAAATTAAGCATGCCAACAAGGTTCGCCTCGCCAAGCTCATCAAGTCCAGCACCGGAATCACCGTCAACCCATCTGCGCTGTTCGATGTTCAAGTCAAGCGTATCCACGAATATAAGCGTCAACAGCTCAACATCTTTGGTGTTATCCACCGCTACCTCAAGCTCAAGGCCATGTCAGCCGAGGAGCGCAAGGAGCAACAGCCACGCGTTTCCATCTTTGGCGGCAAGGCTGCTCCCGGTTACTGGATGGCAAAGCAGATCATTCACTTGATCAACAGCGTCGGAAGCGTTGTCAACAATGATGAGGACATTGGGGATTTGCTCAAGGTGGTGTTCCTCCCGGATTACAACGTCAGCAAGGCCGAGATCATCGTTCCCGCTTCGGATATCAGCGAGCACATCTCGACTGCCGGCACTGAGGCTTCGGGAACCAGCAACATGAAGTTTGTCCTCAACGGCGGTCTCATTATTGGTACCTGCGATGGTGCCAACATTGAGATCACCCGTGAAATCGGCGAGAACAACATCTTCCTCTTTGGCAACCTCGCTGAGGACGTCGAGGACCTTCGCCATGCTCACACCTATGGCACTCACACTATCGATCCCGAGCTCCAGAAGGTGTTCAATGAGATTGAAAGCGGTAGATTTGGCAGCTCGCAAGACTTTGCTTCACTCGTCTCCGCTGTCCGCGACCATGGTGACTACTACTTGGTGTCGGATGACTTTGCTTCTTACCTGGCTACTCAGGACCTCGTCGACGAGGCGTACAAGAACCAAGAGGAGTGGATCACCAAGTGTATCCTTTCCGTGTCAAGGATGGGTTTCTTCAGCTCGGATAGATGCATCAATGAGTATGCTGAGGGCATCTGGAACATTGAGCCCTTACCTTGCAAGGAGGCTTAGGTTGCGCAAAATGGTGAACTGGGAAACGAGGAAAATAGAACGGAACATGGTAACAAAAAATTGTCTGAGAAAGTTCAATGGATTGGCTGCGGAGCTGGGAGACCCAGTCTTTCGACGGAATGAATTAGCTTTATCATGATGATGAGGAATACGACCCTGAATTGATTTCTTATTGTTCACATTCATTTGATTTGTATCCATGCTCACTTGCCACATGTCTAAGAAGAGGGGATATGTATAGACCTGCAGATACGAAGCCTGATTTTTGGAGCTGGTTCATCGCTTTCATCTGCCGTGTATTTGGGTATTGGGCTCAACGTGGCACCGTGGCAATGGTGATACTGACGGCTGGACCGAATACTACACTGAAGGTGAGAAGATGAAAAAGAGGCCAAGGCAAGATGACGACCTTTCCAAAGGACTGGACTCCAATGCAGACAATGACGAGCAGTTTCCAATTGATACCCTGTGACAGCTTGGGTAGAGTCAGGTTGGGAATCGGTCTGGCTCCCTTTCCAGGGTTGGCTCCTGTAACCGGCAATTGACGTCATTCTGCATGGATCATTAGGCCAAGAGGACTGGGGCGTGCTGAGAAAAAAACGGAAAACGGTAAAACACCGAACCCCATTTACTCAAATGGTCCAATTGAGAGTGACAGGTGAACTGACTGATAGGGTTTTCTTCATGCAAGCAGGGTGTGGTCTGATGCTGGGAGAGTGAGGGCTATTGATCTCCAATAATAACATGTCTGAAATAAGGTTAGACTGGTGAGCACTGAGAACGACATGTGCCGCAGTGGCTGAAATGATCTGATCTGATCTGATCACATAGTTTTTGCTATTTTGGTTTTTTTTCTGTCGGTTTTGGGGTGTTGGTGTGATTCCCCTGATGATCAATGGGTTCTCCCTTGTTTGAAGGGTCTTCTTCAGGGTCCTCCTGTTGAGATGATGCCGAATGGAACTGTTGAGGTGGGAACATCTGGAAAAAAACCAAAAAATAAGCCTCCGGAGCGGATACTCCGAACAAGAATCCGAGTTTTGAAAAAAGCCATCGGGCACTGAATATGAACACGTACCTTGTGTGTTGCAAATGGGCCTCGTGACAAGAAAACCCGCGATAACATGAAACATTTAGACAGCAGTTGATAGCAGCCATCATCGATCGCACACCAAATTGCTCGATGTTGGGGAACCGTTCTGGGGGCACCTGGAAATCGTCGGATTGGGCATGGTGTGCCTGTGGGCTCCTCCTCAGCGGTCTGCTCTGCGACAAGGGTCTGATGTGTCTGCCCCACTTTACCACCTACGTCATCGCTCAGAGCACCCCTCATTCATCGCAGCCGCACTCGCAGCAGATACTGTCGTCGCCATCCATGGGATGATGGGATTATGATTTTTATTTTGGCGCGGCTCGCGAAACCGTTGACCAGATTGTGGATGGGATCTTGACCGTAAGATTTCTAGATGGATACAATGTAGAGTAAAGAAAAAGGGTTTGTAAGGGCACTAACTAGCTCTAAGGGCAGATACCTCAAGCGTTAATAGTGAATTGCCGACAGATCTCGATCCCTTCGTCTCATTTGTCCAATGTGGTTTGAGAATGGGGGACGGGAAAGTGGGCGTGCCCCCAAAATCATGGAATTTGAAAGATTCGGATCCATATCCTGATTCTCCAAGCATGAGCCATTGAATGGGAAAGCCCCGCGTTGCATCCCGGACGCATCCACCCCCAGCCAACCATCCCACCTTGTCGCACCCACCCCATTCACGCACCCTATAGCTTTTAGATGCTGCCAGCTCGGCCCCCCCCATCCTGACATTTACTTTACCCTCCATTCCCCCTGATCCAAGGATTATTTTTCGAGTCTGGAGCTTCATCCTTCTTCTTCTCATCTCTTTACCCCATTACCTGCAACGAGCTCATTGTCACCTGTTAGGGCGACAATTCTTCTGTACGTTGCGGTGTTTGCGTACCCCACCAATTTTGCGGGGGAAGAGCTTCTCCGGCCATACTGACCTCTGACCAGACTCGGGAGACCATCGGCTTTGTTTCTAACCACTTACCTGTGCGGTCCTCGACACTTATACCTTTGGACATACTTTCCCCGAGTTGTTGCTTCTTCGCCGGCAGCTGTCCAGCCGTTAGTGAAAACGTCCATTCCTCGACGAACAACAAAAAAGCAGAGTCCGCCTCTCTCCCTATCAGGAGACGGGTACTATAGATTGTGCGGGTAAGTGAGCAGAGCAGCACGTTGTTGGTTTGAGAGCCAAGCTAAAGTTTGCACCTACTGCGCAGCGTGCATTGGAAAGATACCGAAGCGTCCACCCTCAGTTCAGCCCCGCCACCACTGTCCCCAGTCGCACCGGAACGTTCGTCTTGTCTCTCCAGAAATTCCTAGAGAAGACCCTTTCGATTTGCTTCTGTAATCCTCCGATTGTCGGTCAAACTCTCCGCGATTTCCCACCGTACCACCAACACGACAGACACCCTCCAAACTCATCGCAGCTTTGCCTTCTCTTTTCAGCCAAGCTTCAAGCAAAGAATCCCCATTCGTCCAAGATGGCTGAATTCGTTCGCGCCCAAATCTTTGGCACTACCTTCGAGATCACCTCGAGGTATTCTGATCTTCAGCCCGTCGGCATGGGCGCATTTGGATTGGTTTGGTATGTATCATTCGTCTGTATAAGGGGCTAGAGAATCACCATACTGACTGACATGTTTTGATGCGCACAGTTCTGCGAAAGACCAGCTCACCAACGCCAATGTTGCCATCAAGAAGATCATGAAGCCCTTCAGCACTCCAGTTCTTGCCAAGAGAACTTACAGAGAACTCAAGCTTCTCAAACACCTCAGGCACGAGAATGTACGTTTTGCAAAATATCAACCATGTTGGGGGTTTTGGAGCGGGTTGACTAATGCGCCCCTTTTGGGGGATACAGGTTATCTCTCTCAGCGACATCTTCATCTCTCCCTTGGAAGATATGTAAGTGTTGATCAAGCACTTTCTAGTCAACCACATTTGCTAATTAATCTTTTCTTTGTAGCTACTTCGTCACAGAATTACTGGGAACAGATCTCCACCGACTCCTTACCTCCAGACCCTTAGAGAAGCAATTCATTCAGTATTTCCTTTACCAGATCATGGTATGTTTGCCTTGAGGCAGTAAACCTTTAGAACTTGCAATTAACATTTCATCAGCGCGGCCTCAAATACGTCCACTCGGCAGGAGTGGTTCATCGCGATCTGAAACCTAGCAACATTCTCGTCAACGAGAACTGCGATTTGAAGATTTGCGACTTCGGTCTCGCACGCATTCAAGACCCTCAGATGACGGGCTACGTCTCGACCAGATACTACCGCGCTCCCGAGATCATGCTCACGTGGCAGAAGTACGACGTTGAGGTGGACATTTGGAGTGCTGGTTGCATTTTCGCCGAGATGCTCGAGGGCAAGCCACTCTTCCCTGGAAAGGATCATGTCAACCAGTTCTCCATCATCACGGAATTGTTGGGGACCCCTCCCGATGATGTTATTAACACCATCGCGAGTGAGAACACCCTTCGATTCGTTAAATCCCTCCCCAAGCGTGAACGACAGCCGCTCAAGAACAAGTTCAGGAACGCCGACCCATCAGCGATCGATTTGCTGGAGCGCATGTTGGTTTTTGATCCCAAGAAGCGGATAACTGCCACCGAGGCACTCTCCCACGAATACCTTGCGCCATACCATGATCCTACGGATGAGCCAGTGGCCGAGGTCAAGTTCGACTGGAGCTTTAACGATGCCGATCTGCCGGTCGATACATGGAAGATCATGATGTGAGTATTTTTCTTTCAAGAGCAGTTGCCATTTACAGATGCTAACAAGGAGGTCTGGTAGGTACTCTGAGATCTTGGATTACCACAACCTCGAATCCGGCCACGTTATGGAGGGTGGTGAGATTTATGGGCAACAATGAATTGTGACATGCACTTGAGGGAGTGGAAATGGTAATTGGGGTAAATGGTGTAAACGGTTTTATCGGGAGGGTCTAAGGTATAAAACAAAGAAAGTGGGGGCAGGGTTGGTCGGAGAATATCATAGTTCTTTTCACTTATCTGTTTTGCAGTTTTTTATAATGATGCCCACGAAATCCAGTCATGTCACATGGAATTTCTTTTCTTTACAATTTATCTCGAATACGATACAAGGACACGTTGGAATATGCTGGTATTACAAAACAAGTGAGGCCGGCTCGGAGGTTTTTGACTTGTCATGTCTTGGTTATGCATGTTTCGCACGTTGTCGCTGTTGTCGTTGATATCGATTTATTAGTGGTGTCTCTGAGAATTAAGATCGACGTAGCAGGATTGGTGAAGCGGTGAACGGGATGGGATTGACAAGGTGAAGGTGAGAGCGTATCATGGATGCTGATGGTGGTAGTGATGGGTTGGCGTTGCTGGTATGCCTTATTTAGCCTCCAAATTGGCCAGTAAATCCAACCAGCTTTGTGTTCCAGAGTTCTGGGTTGCCAGCGCGGCAATTGGATGTTTCAACCGATTTTCGGCCGCTTAGGCGGGTGGGCGCGACCAAAACAGGGGTGTCGGAACCATTCAATCACCACGTCACTCCTCCCTCCCGTCCCATCCCATCCATTGACATGAATGAAAATAATAAAAAAATGGCTTGACCGCTTTTCAAGTTTTGGTTGGCCGTCTCATGTAATCAGGGGGGTTTTTAATAGTAGAGTCCTCTACTTCTAAAGAAATTGTATCATTTTTCACTTTGCAAAGTAAAAACCAGCAGTCAAAATTATACGGTTCCTATTGCGGGGATCAGTTTTATGGTGTCATCTATTCCAGCTTTTGCTGCTGCGCTGTCACTTTTTTTTTGGTGTCCACCCCGCGATTTTACCTTGCCTTGGCATTGACTTCCATTTTTGGGGAATTTTATTTCTTGGTGTGGTGTCGATCCTTGTTCGATTTATATTTTTCTTATGCGTTGATCTAAGGGAATCCCTTCCGACGAAATATATCGAAATCGAAGTCGTGGATACCTACCTTTACCGCCGTTCCACTCCGCCCTCCCATTGTTATAAATTATAGTGTGTCCTGGTTTCGGTAACCAATTCTCGAGATACGGTTCCTACTCCCCCCCCCCCTCTCACGACGGAAAGGAGAACAGAAGGCTGGGAAATTCGACCGCCCTGACTTGAGAAGGAAAAGGAAGCCCATCTAAGCCATTGAATTCTATGGCATTGTCTGTTATATAACCGCTGGAGAAGAAAGAAGAAACGAATAACGACGACGTTTCACAAAACAATTTCACATACATAAACAACCATGTCTGTCCCTCCCACGCCTATATCCGGAACACCGCCGGCGCAAAGCGGTTCGAGGCAGCACTTTATCCCGCTTGTCTCGGTTGTCGACTTTCATCATGCCCGCGGTCCAGAAGTCGAGAGGTGGTTCGGTGTGGAGGAGGGGCGCGATCCTGCCGTGGAATATGATTGGGGTTTACTCCCATTCATGGCGCTCAGCGATGGAGCGCATGCGTAGGTTCTTTGTTTTTGCTGTCTATTTGAGAGGGAGAACACCACAAATACTAATACTGGTGATTTAGGTTAACCGAGGACTTTTCATACTTTACGCTATTGCGCCCAGCGACCGAGGAAGCGCCGGCGACGTCTCTCTTTGGTATATCCTGCACCAGACAGATGGATGCGTCCCAATTGATCAACAGACCGGCCGAGGTGACGAGATCGACTGTACAAAAGGCCGTGGTGGTTATTGCAGACAGTCCCCAGTATTTCGGGATGCTCAGGGAGCGGTTGAGCGTCGTGGCTAAAGCCTGGTTCGCCCAGAGGGAGTTTACCGATACTGAGATTCTTAAGCGGTTTCAAGAAAGTCTAGCAGACGAGAAGGAGAGAGGCATGATGAATGAGGATGAGGACAGGGATCAGTATCTAGGGCTGAGTCTCAGGGAGATGGTGCGGGAGTTCAAGTGGCAGACGTTGGTGCTGCTAAAGTGCTGCTTGTTGCAACCAAAGGTAGTCTCCTGCTGTCCCCTTTTTTCTTTCCGAAGTTTGCTGACTGTTCGTCCAGATGCTCTTCTTTGGTACGAGATGCGAGCGATTATGCCTGACTCAGTTTTCCCTTGTGTCATTAATACCCGGCCTACTTCGTAACTTGCAGGACTCCGCCGGACCCGAACTAGATAACTACGAGAAGAACCTCCAGCAGCCGACGAGCTTGAGGACTAGTGATCGGAATTCTTTGTTGGCATATATGGGATTGCCTTTGCAAATATTCGGCAAGGGAAGCTTGTACGGACCATATACGCCTTTGCAACAATTGGATATTCTAGCCGACTTTGGGACCAAATCATATATTGTAGGGAGTACAAATTCCTTACTTCTTCAGCAGAAAGACCGATACAGCGACATTCTTATCAACCTCGACGAAGGAACCATCAACATCACATCCACATCCCTGAAGGCCGCTCTGCAGCTATCAACACCCGATCGACGGTGGATAGACTTTATCACGCAAAATGTCAACGACACGTGGGATGATGCAAACCCCGGGAGACCAAAGACTATGGGTTACGTCGGCAGCGAGGAGTTCATTCGCGTCCAGTTTGAGGAGTATCTGCTTTCTCTCATTTCTTCGGTAAAATACCATAATCATCTCGCCAAGCATGCCAACAACCCCAAGATGCTGTTACCTCACATTGAGGGAGACCCATCACACGATTTTGGACAGGATTTTGTTGAAGCATGGTCGAGGACGGAGAATTACCGAATTTGGAACACGCACACGGATTCGCACCTTTTCGATATCGTGGAACCGAAACACCCCTGTGCGGGAGGTCTGACGATTGAGGATGTTCAGAGGAGGATCACGCAGCAGGTTCAGGAAATGCATTGGGATGAGAAGCTGGCGCAGGGAAAAGAGGCTCTGGGAAGAAATTTGGCCGCAGGGAAGGAAAAGGCGAGCAGTATTTTTAATAAGTTGTATGCAGATATGGAGGCCATGAGGGAAGCACAAAGGAAGAAGGCTGAGGAAGCCAAGAAAGAGAGTGAACAACAGGAGAAGGCTGAGAAAGAGAAGAATGCGGAAGCAGAACGGCAGCAACAGCAAAGCATGGGAAGCAAGGCGGGTGCGTTTGTGAACAGCTGGACTTCATGGGCAGGAGAAAAGAGGAGAAAAGCTTGGGGTGGTGGTGGAAGTGATAATGGCGCTGCCAGTGCAAATAATGGGTCGAATGGTGGAGGTGGTGGCTGGACTTCTGGGTGGGGAAAGAGCAAGAGTAATAGGCTATCGCAGATGAGCACTGCGTCTGGGGATGCGATGTTGAGCAGTGGTGGTGAGAAGGAAGGTAGGGCATCGACTTCTTCATCAAGGACTGTTCCGATTACTGCGAGCTACAGTCGATTGCCAGATGACGGGCAGGAATCAGAACGCAAACCGCTTAATAGGGGGTCAGTGGTCAGTGAGAGCAGTAGGAGTAGTATCACTGGGGAGGGGACGGAAAGTAGCAGTGTGTTGAGCAGTCCGAGGAGGAGACCATTGTCGTCTGAGACTATTCCAGAGTCTGAGGTGGCAGTTGGGATTGACGGTGTCGTTGCTGGTGATGAGAAGAAGCCAGTGGATATAAGTGGAACGAGAGAGAAAGGGAATAGGGAAGAGGAAGAAAAGGAAGGAGAACCTAAAACTCCATTACCGGTAACTGTTGCTGCTGATGAGGCGGCAAAGGTACAGTCTGTTTGGGATTCAGAAAGATGAAGGCAAGTGGTATAGTCCAGATGTAATAATATATTACATTTTTATGAGAATAGATAAGGTTTCTTTAGGTGACCATGTGCCCATCAGTAGCCGGATGACAGTTGCCAGAGAAGCAAGGTAGGTGAGTCGCTCCTTCTGTTGTATCGATCTTTCCCACATTTGCAGCGCCTGCAACGGTGGGCTCAACTATTTAAAGCTCCTTCCTCGGTCTGTTAATTCTGTCCCATTCAACTACAAAACAACGCGTGGCGAGTGCACCCCGTCGACCCCTGGATTTCGAATAATTCGACCCGTTTACGTATTTGCGTCCTAGCTATCGATTTCCAAGATGTCGCGCATCGACTTAACCCGTCTACCTCGTCTCCCATTTTCAGGGCGCTCGGATCCCATCGAGCACACAACATTCTCCAAAGGGCATGGAGGAATTATTCTTTTTCCGGGTGAGTATAATTATTTTAAATAAAACACACACATTAACCAAAGTCTTTCACCCAGGTCATGCCCCTTGCATAACTCGCCCTGAAGTTGAAGAACTCAACTCTGTAACAGCAACAGCGGCTGAAGGCGAACTTTCCGAGATGGAGTCTTTCACCTTTGACGGCATGATGAGAAGCATGCACCAGTCCTCTCTGAAGCACATCATCGGAAAATCCAATTCAAAAGTCATCATTACGGACCCTTCCACCCTCGCCTACCTCTTTCGTACCGTCCAGCGAGGCAAAGACCAGGCATATAAGCATTACACCCATAACCTCAAGAGTCCCATCTTGGTGCAGGCAGTGGGTCACGTTCTGTTCATGAAGGTTCCTTTCCCTTCCAGTGACAGACCCCACGCTGCGCGGCTCAGAGAGCAGAAGTTCAAGCTCCATTTCAAGAAGCCAGAGTGCACCAAGCCGTCGTCTTCTTTCAGACAAGTACGGTCATACTAGCTGTGTGGCATGCACATCGTAGTCGAGGACGACGGCATGGGCGTAATCGACGAACTGCCTTGCGACGAAACGCTTCCGATGCCTGACCCAGCTTACCCGCTTGGTAAAAACTTGATAAAGTTGCACTACAACGCGGGGAATGGCTTTTCCCTCTTCCGCGGGGTCATACTTGAGGAAGACTGTCCATCTGGTATAACCCCCGAGATGTACTTTTCGGGGGCAGTCCAGCAGTTTAGCTACGGGAGTTTGAGGGACAAGGATAAGTCTTTTGAGACTGAGAAAGGTTCAGAGGGCAATATCAAAGCATTTGATGAGATGTATGGAGAGGATATCAGCTTGACCATGAGCGCTATCGACAAGATTTGGAGCTTGGCCGTAAAGTCGGCAAAGGAGAAGCGGTTGGGCAAGATGAGAATCGAGTCGAGAAAGAACGGATCGAACTGGTTTGTTTTCGACACGACGCGGGATGATGATGCGGACTTTCGTCACAATAATGTGAGCAAGATGGGTCCGTATCTCATTAGTCTGGAGGTGTACGAGTGGTTGGAGAAGCAGCTTAAGTTGCCGGAGCGGGAAACCGTGTTTGCACGCTCTTCCTCGTCCCCGACCGGCCTTTCTTAGGACAGAGCGGTTTTTCTTGGGGGGGGGGGGGGGGGGGGGCGGCGAAAATACTCTCTTTTGGAGAATATAATTTGATTTTATTGAAAAGTGGACATGGTTAAGAGCAAGTAACGTGGATAGGACTTGGTTGATAACGTCTGCAATGGATTGATATGAAAATGAGTCTTCTTTCTCCACATGAACATTCCTCGTGATCATGAATTTTAATAAAACCTGTCACACAAATTTCTCAAGGTCACAATTCTCTTTCTAGGTTCAGTCATGAGATCCAACCCCAACTCACTTGAAATTATCACATGAGTGAAGCAGGAAAAATGAATTTACTCAATCAACCCTTTTAATCCCTTCCCAATGTCCCATCCCGCCATTGACCCAACCCCCATCGTTCCAAACCCAAACCCTTATTATATCCTCTTTTTCATTTCCTTCTTCCTCAACTTTAACTTCCTTTGTATCCATCATTACCGGTATTTCCCCTTTTCCTTGTTCAACCTCACTAACCCACCCTAATTGTCCCCTTTTGCCGGGAATATAAATCCTAACCCACTCGGAAAAACAAGCAGATAATTGGTCTCCGGTCAAGTTACTTTTTTCGTATGTTAAACCAATAAGTTTTTCATGTTCTTTTGCTTGTTGGAGGATTATGGAATGTAATTGTTTTAAGGTGGGTATGGGTATTAGACTGGGGTATCGATGTTGAAAAGAAAGAATTATGGCGTATAGACCGCATAATAAATTGTTTGAAGGGGTTGGAAGACGAATGAATTGGCCGTTTGGTGGGAAAGAAGAAAAGAAAAGATTTCGAGGAGGGAGGTATCGAGTGTATTTTTTGGGATTTGAGGGAAGGAGGAAAGGGAGGATGTCGAGGGCTTGGGAGATTGATGAGGAGGAGGAGGAGGAGGAGGATGTCATGATGAAAATGAATTGAATGAAATTCAAGGGTAAAAAGCTGATTTTTTATCTATCTAGGAGATTTTTTGTTTTTCTTGAGGGTGGAAGGTAGGTTGTGAGTGAGTTAAGTGGATAAACCATCGGGGAGGTGAAAGTCGGGGGTGTGGGGCCGGGTATCGGAGCCGAATTAGAGAGCAAAAAAAAAAGGCTTGGTTTATACCAGAGCCTTGGGTGTCCTATGAGAAAATTGACTTTCTTGGGGATTTTGGTCTAACTTGTTTTGTTTTTATTCAAATAGGAAACAAAGCCTCAAAGTTTGTGGAGTTTGTTTTCTTTAGATTGCGGTTTCTCTGTGAATCCTCGCAATCCTTCCACCATTCCCGTTCGCTCCTACCCGCTCCGGCCCGGATGCCGCTCGTCGGGGATGTCGATCACAAGGTGTGCGGAGGTTTCGTTTTCCTGGTTTCTGTTTTTGGGGCTGAAGACCTGCAAGGTTGATTTTATTCAAAACCTGAAAAGTGTTTACTCTTTTTTTTTGCTGCGCCTTCTTCCCTAACATTGTCAGACGTACATATCCTGTTTACGACGGATCAAATTCATCCAAGATATTTTCTCTGTGGAGGAGGGTTTCATTCTCTATATAATCAACCTCAGCGCCATCTTACTGCATATGTTGCCGTCCAAAAAAACGTCATCCATCATCGGTGCTTCCGGGAGGGAGGGAATGTAAGAAAGGTATCCTCCTTTTCCTCGGTATCATATCCTAGCATGCTCGGCATATAGATGTTTCCTTCCAAGCTGTTGGTAGGCACAACCCAACCGACCATCTTGATGGGCTGACTCTGTGAGTGTCCAAGCCACAACCCATCAGGATTTCCTTCCCCCGGGTTCAATAAAGTTCCATGTTCTCCCTCCCTCCCGATACCTGAATGCGGTAAGACATGCAGGGCAATTTTTTCTTCTTCAAAAGTTCTAGTTGTTCATTGGTCCAAATACCCGGGTTACGCTACGCACAGTCCCGTCACACAAGATCTTTGCTTTTTTCTTGTTGTACATACACCTCAGCCACCATGCTTGAATAAGGGATGTGTGTAACGGTGGTGTACCCATCTTGACAGAAGAAGAAGACGTCGTGAACCTGCGAGACCAGTTGTGGTGACTCACAAGAACAAATTTCTAGAGAAAGAATAACCGAACCGCGTAATCAGTGGGAATGTCTACACTTTACACGGACGGTTAGATCATAGCGTCTGACAACGAGTAAACAGTTTTTGTTCATCCTATGTAGTAAACCCATCTTTTCCGGACTCAAATCAGAGACATGCGCTTCCTTCTCATTGATCGAACCCAAGATATAGTTTAAGGAAAACTTCAAATAAAAGAATAAAATAAAAACTCCCTTGTAAAGATAAAAACAAAGAAAATAATGTAAAAAAAGAAAACCGCAAAGTGGGCTGTGTGTTTGAAATGAAAAATGAAAAAAGCCAGTCATGATCCCCCCCCCCCCCCCCCTTCTTCCTTCCCCCCCTTACCACCAATCAGAGTTGCTGAAATCTTATCCTTCCCATCCATGCTGTCTTTTGTGGTATGTCTGTGTTGTAGTGCGCCTGGAGGCAGACAATCTATCGCAGTCTGCAAATTATTTTTTGGTATCGTTTCCACCTCAAAGCTCATGTCCATAAAGGGACTTTTGCCCCAAAGTCGCTCATCAACTGCATTAATAGGCCGTATTATAATCTCAATAGACAGCAAGAGATAACGGCAGTATCACTCATATCCCCTTCCAAAAATGTGATAACAGCCCCGGTCCTTCCTTTTACATAAGGACGCACTTGCAGCAGCCACCTGAGGCATCATCCTCACCGACATCTATCTTGCCCATCCCTTGGCTGTTGTGGGAGAGACCGCTGCCTGAGGTAGGGCCACCCTGCATATCGCGGTTGTACCGTCTGATTGCTCTGACGACCTCGTAGAAGGCTTGCTCGACATTGGTATTGGTCTTGGCCGAAGTCTCGAGGAACTTGCAGCGGAACTCACGCGCAAGAGCCTCACCCTCTGTATATGACTCGTTAGCAAACAATAGAATCTCCAAGACCCGCCAGGAATTGCAAACTTACCCTCCTGTGGCACCTTGCGCTCGTTGGCCAAATCGACCTTGTTGCCAACAACAACCATTGGGAAGATATCCTTGTCCTTGACTCTGAGAATCTGCTGTTGGAAGGTGCGGATTTCCTCAAAGCTCTCACGGGATGTGATTGAGTAGACGAGAAGGAAGCCCTCGCCGGTGCGCATGTACTGCTCTCTCATCGCAGAGTATTCCTCTTGGCCGGCAGTATCCAACACATCAAGAAGCGCGACCTCTTCATCGACAATGCACTGCTTGCGGTACGAATCTACAAAGACGGGAAAGGGTCAGTCAATCGCTGCGACGATGCGCCGAATTGAATGGGTAGAATAGATGCACACCCTCAATAGTTGGATCATATTCGTCAACGAAATGCGACTGAATCAACTGGATGGTCAAGCAGGACTTGCCGACACCACCGCCGCCGACAACCACCAACTTGTATTCTCTCGTGAACTGCAGCGACACCGGAAGACGTCAGCGGATGCAAAGAAAAAGGAGGACAATGAAATCAATCGGTTCAATTGCTTCATCAACATGGGCAGGGAAGAATACGGACCTTGGACGCCATTGTGGACGATGTGAAGAAGGACGACACGGAGGAAGGTTTTGAATCACGCGATGCGGTCAAGTCGTGATTAGAAAAGAGCTGCGATATTCCCCAATGCAAGGAAGCTCTAAGGACGGAACGATTGAAATTATGGGGACCCTTTTTTCAATCAAATGTTGGTTTTCGCTAGGAAGGGGATCACGGTGGCGGTATGTGGATTGAGGAGAAAGGGAGTCGTCCAGGAACAGGTTCGTCACTACCCAGGTCTTGGTACCGAGTGGAAGACTGCGAGTGAGAGTTTGGCTTGTCTGTTTTTTTCCCAACAAGCAGTCGCTGTGGTGAATCAAGACACAAGCCCCTGGAGATTGAGTGGGGATCGGCAGTCGAATTTGAATTTCTCTTTGGCTCTAGGAGAAAAGGCGAGGGAGCGGGAAGCTTTTTCTTTGGCTGGGGCCTTTTTTAGGTACCTTTCCAATCCAAGCAAAGCAGCAGGCCGCTCTGATATGCTGCTACGCGTGGCCGGATGGGCGGTTATTGGACTGAAGATTTGATGGCAAACAGCAAACCAGGAAAACCCCAATTTCAGTGATTTTTTTTCTGAAAGGAGAAAATGAGAAATGCGGAGCAGCAGCGAAAGGGAAAACAGAGAACAAATTTCGAGAACAGACTGCAAAAAGATAGGAAGGCGCGAAAGGCAAAGAGTAAAGGAAAGGGTCCGTGTGCCTTCCCGGGGCAAGAGAAGTGAGCTGGGGGACTGACCCCTTTCCGGCAAGCTGATTGGCGTTTTATTATGTGAGGTACAAGGGTACTTCTGCACTACACCCCAGTGGGCCCCCTCAATCCGCCTTGTCCTCTTTGGGGACATTTCAAAATTGAACCCATTCTCCTTTCACACTGTGACGAACGAGAGGTATAATGGGTTTGACGTTGTGTTTCCAAGGCTATTGATGCTATGAATGGTTCTCCCTTGCATCTTTAACTTGAGAATTCAACAAAACGTTGACGCCATCTTGTTGTCCCCGTATCAGCGGTAAAAAAAAAAGAGGATTCTCCCCGGACCCTGGAAGTGATGGAAGTGGAATTCTAATCATCTTGAACGAACAAGCACCTTCCTTGACCGCCATCACAAATTTGACCATCAGTTACATCCTAAATCTTACGATATGTCTTTTTTTTCCTTCTTGTTCCTCTTGCTTTCAAATTTTCTCTTGTGGGCTGGGTTGGTCGCACCGTGGAGCCTTGGATGTCGATAACCGCATTCACCAAGACACACAGAAACACAGAGCCTAGCGGGCACAGGCGTTGGGGTCCTGGAACCAGAAAGGCTTGGTGCATCAGCGGTCCCATCCAGACCCCGAGCCTTTTGATGCAAGCAAATCAATACCTAGTATCCGTATAACGGGAGTCTACTTGTCACTAATGATATGTAACAGTCAAAGTTCAGCTCCAATAAAGTGCGGATCGATAGGGCTGTCCAGCTGGACCAACTTTGGTCAAAAAAGATGTGCATCAGCTCCATTCTACATGCAACCTGGAACAAAGAATAAGACGCCGCATCCGCCTTTTTCCAGCGTCTCTATTTCGATCATACCCCTCCGTTTGGTGGCGGCCATGCCAGCAGCATGCAGCAACGGCAACGACATGTGAGGTGGGTTGCAGCACGACGGTTCGAACCTTGGGACTATTTGTGCCAGAAATACGCCCCCCGTGGTCCTTTGGACTCTTTCAACACATCCATCTGTGCCGTTGTACTACTAAAACCAGGTTTCTTCCGGCCGTCAGACTGAGGTCTTCCGCCACATGGTCTCAGACTCACGGCCTGTTGGACCGAAAGCCTAGACAGTCTGGACAGCCTGGGGCTTGCCTCTTTACGATCATGTTCCGTCTCGACTTCTTGGCCGTGTTGGGAAGTTGGAGCCGGGTCTTTTCTGGTTTTGGCGAAATGGTGTAACCCTCTCTTGCAGCAGTTTCTTCTTCTCATCCAATATCCAGCAAGGAGACCGAGCGAAGCCGAGAGCAGCGGCAATGATTTTCATGGAGCACGTGGAGATGTCCATCTGTATTCTGTGTGGTGGAGTGTGCCAATCATGTCAAACACAATGCCATCCAAATCGGGCCTTCGAAAATGCTGCGCCGCAGCTGCACTTTGTCTACCGAACACAAGCACACAGACTCTGAACTTTTACTTCTCATGTCAAAGACACGGGGTAATTAACCGCACTTACATCGCTTGTGATCCCCTTGCCAAATTGCGGCCTGCGGCAAGAAGTTTGGAAGGCTTTCTGGCGAAATGGTTGATGCATGGAGAACAGGGACAAGGGGCGGGAACTGGAGAGATTCGCTTCTCACTCTCCATGTTTTTTGAACCGTCTGTAAATTCACTCTTTCCGGAAGGTTTCTTTTGCACCGCCGCCGGGTACCGAACTTGGGAATTGCATCATTTTTCCAGGTCCCCGAGAAAGGATCCTACAGGAAAGAATTTCTAGAGAAGGAAAGTCTAGGATGTCCTCTCCCCACTTCAACTTAAAGATTGAAATTGGGGTTTCCCAAGCGTGCCAAGCTCCCCCGCTACCGAGATAAGGGGTGGTGGGGTTGTTCCATGCGATCGAATATAGAAGCTTTGGCCAAGCCAAGAGTTTCTCCTCATGTCACACCAAACGCCGGTTCAAAAAGGCATTTCCTGGCCAATTTTATTTTCGAGAGGGATTGCTACGCTCTCTGTGATCAGTCCAATTCAAAAGTTGATGAGAAAGCTTTTGTATAGTTTCTCTTCATAAAGTGGTGAAGATGGGGAATCGATAAACCCCCACACGTGGCGCCACTCAGACACAAACCTCCTATCGAAAGCCATCGATTCCCTGACGAACTCAGCTTTACGCAATGCAATCTAATGCAGGTTCCCTTTATCAATCCTTCTCGAAATTTTCTAGAATGCTTCCGGAAGTTCCGTTGCCCCCGGAATTATTTCCTTGTCCTGAACTGCTGACCTCTTGGAACAAAGAGAAAGCAATGGACAATCTTGATCTTGTCCCCCCACGCAATGGAGAACAAATCTTTCGCACTGTATCATACACACCACACATCGAATCCGACCAGTTATCAAAGAAGTCTGCATCTTACTTTCGTCCCAAGTCTCTGGAGAGAACAATACCGAAGGTACTCCGCTTGATACACGTTCGGCGCGGTAACGGTGTCTATTTCGTTGTCTAAGATTGGAAGGTTACATGGCTCCAAGAGCTCTCTTCACCTGCCCGGGAGGCGGACACCTCCGGCCACCTCCGGCCACCAACAACTGCCGAATATCTTGTCTACCGCCGGTAAGGAAAACTGTCTAGTGTACATCTGACACATCTAGGTACTATTGTACCGAACACTAATCTAGACTGAGTCGTAAGAAACAGGCGATTACTTGTCAGTTTGCTCGGCCTTGCTCTCACTCTCAACGACGACCTGAGAAGGCTGCTTTTGAGTATTTGAAGTGTCATCCTCAGCCTCGTTCTCAGTCTTAACAGGGTCGACGAGTCGTCCCTGGACATTCTTTATCACCTCGGGAGTGATACTGTCCAAGAATGCTTTGTCCCTATAATATGTTAGTTTATGCCTCGTTGTTTAGGCGGATATTTAGGACAATGCTACTCACTTTCCAACCAGCGTCACAGTGTTGTGTTTCTTTCCCCAATGGGGGTAACTCCCGACCTTGACGTCCTTGGACTTTACTTTCTCTTGCAGCTCAGTCAGGTAAGGCGCCACCGCGCTCTCGGGTAACGGGGTCTTGATGGCTACTCGGAAGGTCTCTACGCCGTCTAATCGGGGGCGAATGACTGGGGTGAGACCATCAAGAAGCTTTTGGACTATTTTGCCAGCAATGGTTAGCGGGTTAACCATTTTCCAGGAGGATAAACGTACATAATTTGGGGACTCCAGGTAGAATATGGATATTCCCATTTACCACAGCCACTGGAACCCATAGATCAGTACATGGGAAGATGAACTGTTCCTCCAGCGGTTTTGTGGAATCAGTAGGCAGCTCCACCATGCGCATCTTCGCCTTTCGTGCCGGTGAGTCTTCATTCCAGTTGAACTTTTTATCTCTTGACAGTTTCTTCATGAGCTCATAGGCTTCAGGGTGGACTTTGAGAGGCAGGTCGAAGGCCTTGGCGATGGATGAGTAGGTTATGTCATCGTGTCTGCATGAAAGGTAAGTTGAGTATCGCAATGGAAAATTGGGCTTATCCATACGTTGGACCAATTCCTCCGCTGGTCACGACGAAATCGTAGGTCTTGCTCATTTGACGGACTGCTTCGACGATTGCAGATTCGTCATCCTCAATGACCTCTACCTTTTTTAGGGAGATGCCTAGACCAAAACACCATTTCGCAACGTAGTGAGAGTTTGTCTGTTATTCCGGTCACGGTTAACGTCGTGACAGCATGTGTAACTGTAAATACTTACATCTTGAGTCTATACAGCGGTTAGTTCCTCTGTGTAATACTGCTCAGTGAGAAAAACATACCTTTCCACCAAGTACTTCATCGCCAATGATGAGACAGGCAGCAGTGTGAATCTTTTTCGACCTGGCAAATGCGGCGGCAGACGAATGCCCACCTCCTGGCCGGGTAAGATGTTTTGCTACGTGATGAAGACGATTATACATTATGATTGATGGAATTATCTTGATATGATTTGGCTTGATGGTTTCGTTTGATAATTTGGTTTGATGATATAGTGTGGCTGCATGAATGATGATGACCCTTATTAACTACAGGCTGCAGCCTGCCGGTGCGGGAGAGCGCCCCTCACTCCACTGCTTGAAATGGAATGCGGGGCTCCAGCTGTCGAAGCTGTGAACAGCTCACTCACTCACAACATCCACTTTCAACAACAAACTCCAGACGAAGGAAGTGAGATAGGAGGAGACACTGAAAACCCAAGGGTAATATAACAATTTTACATGTCCATCTGAATCATTCATCCTCTATCATCATCTTCAACATGGTAAGCTCCCTCACTAATTACCCCTCAACCACACCGGTTCTAACCCTCACACAAATCCCCAGGCCTCAGAATCCCGCCTCTACACCTTCTCAGAAGAAACAAAGCAACACCTCCGCAAGTTCCGTCTCGGAACCTCTCGTGCAAATGGTCCCCAGGCCGTCATCTGTAATTCCCACCCCTTCACCTCCCTCTCTTCCACACCTTGATTATCTCATCCCTCCTATCTAGACCTCATAGACAAAACCACCAAAGAAATCCGGCAAGACGACGACAAAACGGTTTATACCTCCCTAGAAGAAATCCAAGACGACTTGCCTGATCATTCACCCCGTTTTATTTTGCTTAGTTATCCCATGACTTTGGTATGTCTTCTTCTCTCTCTCTCTCCCCCCCCCCCCCCACACACACACACACCTACCATCATATATACTGATAAGGAGAGTTTTTATCAGCCATCCGGCCGTCTCTCAGTTCCTTACGTCCTTCTTTATTACCTTCCTACTACTTGCAACAGCGAGATGCGAATGCTTTACGCTGGTGCAAAGGAGTTGTTCCGTAATACGAGTGAGGTTACAAAGATATTGGACCTTGAGGCCCCGGAGGATTTGGAGGAGGTTCCTGAGAAGTTGGGGGCTGCTTGAATGGGAAGACTGGGCGTGGGTGTTAAGGGTTTTTTTTTTTTTTTTTTTTTTTTTTTGGAAAGATTAGTGTTTGTCTTCTTGCTTCTCTTGTTTGCTATATTAGCACCGCGAGGTCTGTCGAGACTCGCTTGTCTTTTTGACATGCCCACAACATTCTGTTTATCTGAACCATCAACCGAGATGTACACGCATGTACAGATACATCTCCCATCCACATGTCCTATACACAGTGACTGGGCAGTCCTCCCACCTCCTTCGTAGGTAAATAAGAGGAGGGTTCTCATCGTTAGACGGCCCATGGCCTGATGGAGGGTAGTAAATGGTCGCTTGATGCATGCAGAACACCTGGTTGGTTGAGGCCCTTTATCTTATCATCATGATCAAGGCGGTTGCGCTTGAGAGCGCTAAAACCGGCAATCCTAGTTGGCTACCAGTCTATGAGGTGTGGGAGGATGTCCCCCCCGGGAATCGGAAGTTACATGGGAGAGGAAGAGTATTGTGCCAACGGTGCATCACCCGGCAAACCCACCACCCTCTTCATGAGCATATAACGCAGCTGCCAAAGTGTAGACTGCCGGTAAATGAATGAAGTTGGATATGAGATAACGGCAGTTGGCCGGCGCTAGTTCGGTCTGTGAGACAGGCCGTCCGGATCCCTATAACGCTTCAAATATCGACGACGATCAGGAGAAGCACAGCAGCAACAAGACTGTCGATCCCGCACAGACATCTGTGTAACCCACCCACCTCAAAAGAAGTTTCCATCTTCTCTCTGGTCAGATGATAAAAGATCAAATATTCTTGCCTCATGGATGCCACCGAAGCATGCCATCCGATAAGCACATAGACCTGGGTCACCCTCAACCAATAGAAACTGACTGGCAAATGTGGTTCGCTATGAAGTACTGAATAGAACTGGATGATGTGGGTGTTGGATGCTACTCGACACACACCATTCGGTTTGCGCTTGTCTTGTGATTGGACAGAGATGCAGCCAATTCATCTGAACTGTTCGTTGTCCATCAGGCGTCTATATCGGCCGCGGGGCGGGCAGAGGCGCAACGGTTCTCGTGGACGTGATTGTATTTGTCAATTTGAACAAGAATGGGGCGGCCTGTAAGAAGCTGCAGAGATGAAGAGGAGGAGTCGAAAGTCCCTGCAGGTCGTGCTCACCTGACAGCGTGTGGGAGAAGAGAATTAGCGCGTCAAGCTAGCCGAGATCCCTGCGACCCGTTACCATTGGAACCACGCAATTGACAGACAGACAGGTCGAGATGCTGGATGAAGGAAAAAGAATCGATGCATCTTTGTGTGTGCTTCTCCTGCATCCCGATCCCGTCCTCGCCTACCCAATATGTCAATGTCGTCGAATCGAAAGCGGTTGCCCAATGGGCAACGGAACCATTCAGAATATAACCCATTCGCACCCATCCATATTCAAACAACACACTGCATGCTGCAACGCCAAAACTTGTTTCCAACTTATTACACGTAAACAAGTAAACAAAAAAACTACGTACCCCGCGCGTTCATGGGATTGAGTATGATGCCGCTCCCGACGGCGACTAAGAAAAAGCTGGGCGCAATTGGATTGTTTACACGACACTCTGCTGCGACGACAATAACAGCAAAAGAAACCTCTGAAGTTCCTGTTCAACAAGTTGTTGTCAGTCCCAGACAAGCAGTGTTTGGCCTTCCGGCATCACCTGCACCAAGCAGCGCTTTAGCTTTATCGGGAAATAATGGATTCCATCACTCCAAAAGTCAAAGCAACGGCCACGCTACGAACCATGCGCATCACTCGCAACTGCCGCAGCTACAACCCCCACCAGAAATTGTTTCCAACCTGAATTCAAATCGACAACAATTGGAGACGGGGCGGCAAGACACACCTACTGCCCGTTCACTTCCGCTGCCCAGGGTTGGTCGGTACGCGTCCATGTCATCGAGCCTCCCTTCTGCACCACCACAACAGCATTTCCATCCGATGCAACGCACCAGGACATCTGCCTCAGATTCTGAGGCGCGCGAACCCCCGCGACCTTCACACCCACAGAACGCGTGGGAAGACTCGACTGTGGCCTCCATGTTCAATGATGCTGCTTCGGACCGAACACACACGCGTCAGCCAAGTCATGGCCGCTCCTACGAGCCACCCAACGCCTATCAACGCCAGCGCCAGCAGCAACAAACTCAATCGAAACCACATCAGCAGCAACAGCAACAACAGCCGGACAACCGCCCACAACATCCGGCCCCGCTTCAACTAAACCGTGGAGAGAAGCGTCAAAAGACACGGCACCAACAAGAGCAGCAACACCCGAATGGGCGCGATGAGAACCTACCGTTTGTTATAGACGAGGGAGGTATACTGAAAGTCATTCCACCTGCAGCTGCTGTCCCACTTGCTGCACCTCCCTTTAACCCCATCTCGAGCAATATCTCCAACGACGGCGCCAACAGTGAAGGCCTGTACCAGGATGAACCGGTGCCCTTCGACACTCCAACAAAGAACGGTAATGGCTCACGCCGTGCCCGGCTTCCTTTCAGAGAGAACCGTGGCCCATACTCCCCAGGCGGCAGTCGCAGCGGATACTCGCCAACCCGTGGTGACGACCTGTCCATGTCACCAGAGCGAGCTGCAGAGGTTGGAGAATCTCTTGAGCAGGTCCGCCTCGAGGAGCGACGCAAACGAGATCGCGAGCGGCAACGTGAACGGGATCGAGAAATTGAGCGACAAAGAGGGAGAGAAGAAAAAGAGCGAGAGCTGCAACAAAAACGTTCTACTGTGTTTGCCGACCTGGATCCAAGCGACTTTGACGAGCCCTCCTTCAACGATACGCGGGCTGCAGTCCTGGCCCCGACCAGTGGTGTCGATCCAGATGACATCTCCTCCGAGCCTGCCCCGACCCTACGAACCCCACGAGCGACTCGTCACCTACCCGGCGTTCTTCCTCTTCAGATCAAGGAACTTCCTCTCGGTCGCTCAAACAGCCGTCGCATAAAGGAGCAGCCGAACGTTCTACCCACCACCACTACTCAAACCAAGTCCTTGAAACGCCGCATGAGTCTAGACTACAACGACGCCGAGTTGCACGCCATGAGCTTCTCGGACCTGAAGAATCAGGCGTTTGATTACGACCCGCAGGCAGCAGCTCTTCAGCAGACAACGATAGTCCCAAAGAACGGGACGGTTGAGGAACGTATGCTGCACTACAAGGATAAGGGAAGCATTGATCAGCACCAGTTCTTTACGAGAATGTCGGTTGACGAGTGGGACGAGGCTGGAGATTGGTTTCTGGAGCAGTTTAGCAATGTGGTTCAGAAGATCAAGAAGGCCAGGAAGGCAAAGAGGACTCTAATGACGCAGTTTGAGGAGGAAATCTCGGCTAGAGAGGAAGCAGTTAGAGGAAAGATTGAGGGAATTGGGAAAACATTGGAAGAACTGAAGCAGGAAGGACAGACGATGATGCAGGGCAAGGATACGGATTTGGAGTTCTGAGCAGTTTCTTTGAGCGGCGTTGTTGTGTGAGATTCAGGTGTCGACGGTAAAAATGGATGGTGTTTGTGTCTTTCAACGAGTCTGTTTACTACTTGCTTTTCGTTCTTTGGCGATGGGGAAATGGGGATACTAACGGCAGCTATTTATGAATCATGATTAACGAACCATGCTACAGTGCATTTTCTTTGTTTTATTTATGATTAACGACTTTACGACCATTGAATCGGGAGGAACAGAACCGGTTCATAAGATATGAAGCGAGTCGGAGAGAGATATTTTTGCAGCTAGTTTCTGGTTCTCGTGTGTGTATTTCACTTTTCATTTTGTCCAAACCTACCTACGTACAAATATATTTTGGTTTCTTTGACTTACTTGCTGGCCTCATTCCTTCTTAAATAATGATCTTGTCTTCCACCCTTCTATCCCTCCCGACTACCAATCTCAACTGACAACCCTTTTTACTCTCGTCACTCTTGAACACCCCCTCTCTCACCCCTTGTTCGTATAGCTCATAAGCCGGATAATAAGCATCAACAAACTTGACCACCTGCTCATCCGTCATGCTGTTTACTTCCCCCTTTTCCCGTCTAAGCTGCTGTTCCTGTTCTAACCTCCAATCATAAACCCATTCCAAGTTTTGAGCATCAATATGAACGAACGTATCGAATGTGTTCCAGATCGGTTCGTATTTCGCCAGCGCAGAATTAATGAATTCTAGGTTTGACAAGGTATGCTTGTGAAGGGTTCTGCTTTCGAGTGAGGAATACGCTTCTTGTAGGGCCGAAGCGGAAAGAGATCGAAAACCGAGTAGCCAACCTTCTAATATAAGGATTTTTGGTGGGGTCGAGAGGGTTTGAAAGGTTGAAGGGGGATTACGGTCTCCTAGGCCTGAGAAGGCTGATTTATTGTAGGAGGGGATATGCAGAGGTTGTGTAAATGTGGGGTTAAGCAGGGAGGTGAGGAATTGTGTCAGGAGGGGGAGGTCGTGTGTTCCTGGTTCGCCGCGGTATTGGATTAGAGCGTTGTCTGGGTGGGAGGCGGCTAGGGAGAGTTGGTCGGCGTGGGTGAGGTAAAAGTCGTCTATGGAGAGGACGAGGGTTGAGAGGCCTTCGCGCTCTTGGAGGGTGTTGGAAAGGGCGCGGACTAGGGTTGTTTTGCCTACGCCTTGGACGCCGTTGAGACCGATTATGAAGGGACGGTTGGGGTTTCGTTGTTTATGAGATTCGAGTTGGGAGAGGATGAAGGGGATGCAGATTGGGGATTTGTCGTCTATGAAGCGGGTTGGGATGTCTGGGGTTTGGGCCATTGTTGTTGTTGTTGGGTTTTTGGGTAAAGTCACTTCTTGGGTGCGCAAATAGGGGGTTTATGCAGAGAATATTGTATTATTTTGTCTCGAGGGAATTGTTGAGAGAAGCATCGATCTAGGTACACTCATGTATTGTATGTAGTAGGGACGGAATTCAAAAGTAATTACCACTTAGTAAGTCCAGCCTCGTCCTGTCAAGAAAGAAATTGGGGAGAAAACGATGACGACAGAGCAAACAGCCTTTGGTATGTGAATTTACGTGGGGTGGTGGGGGGAAAAAAAGAAATAATGTGGGGAAATTTCTCCGCGTTTTCTTGGTGCATGAACCAAGCAAGCATCTCCCAGCTTTGTGCAAGGGGGAAACATCTTTATGAGGCCATCCCGTCCGGTCCTCGGGCGGCAGTCAACCGGTGGAATGGACATGGAATCACCAGCTCCCACCGAGGGAGAAGGTTTCCCACTTGCGATTCAAGAAAGGCACGGAAATTGACAGTTTTGAAGCTGATGGATATCTTGGCAACTCCGACACGGACAATGGACAAGAAACCTCGCTTGTCATTCCCTAAACCCCGACTCATGTGACACCCACTGGGATCATTCCAGCACATGTCCGGGTCGACTCCGCCAAAAGTCTGGAGAAAAATGGAATCCATCCGTCGGCCACCAAATTACCGGATTTGTAGATAGCTTCTATACAAAGGAGATTTGGAATATGACCGAGTAAACTGTAAGTGTAGTGCAAAATCCAAAGAATTCGCGCTTTACCGGATAAATACAGGCTTGGTGCTGAATATTAACCAAGCGTGCAGAAAGTTGATGTTTTTTACCCTTACGTACCCCGGATTTTTATTTTGAGAGAGAAGAAACGTCATGGGGAAAAGCTCTCCCGAATGCCTGTTGGGAAAGCTTGACGGTTCTCAAAAATGCATGTGAAGGGGAATGGCTGGAGAAAGGCTGGGCCTAACGCTCCCCCCGCTCTCGGCAAAAAACGACCAGTGGGGAGGATTAGAACGCGGCCATTGTGCAACCGTGTTGCCTCGGCTTAGCAACCCGGCAGCGCCCCGGCAGCACTGGGGTTGTGTCTTGGGGTGTCTCTGTGTGGTCAGTTGCCGACGTCAAAGGGACCATTCTCCTTATTAAGAAGAGCAATGCATCCGGCTCAATTGTAACGAAGTTTTTTTTCTTCTCTTGCTATCCATTGCCTCTTGTCATTTTTCTATTTCTGTTTTCTTTCTTCTCTCTCATACCTACCATCTCCATATACCCTACCTTACCCACCACAACCACATTTATACAGATTCACAATGGCAGAGCAATTGAGATACGACGGCCAGGTCGTTGTCGTCACCGGCGCTGGCGGCGGTCTCGGCAAGGCATATGCCACATTCTTCGGCTCCCGCGGTGCGAGCGTTGTTGTCAATGACTTGGGCGGGTCTTTCAAGGGCGAGGGCAATGACACAAAGGTGCGTTTCTGGTTCGAGTGATATAAGCTCTCTTCCCACTAGCTTGAGCTAACAATGGTTTTTGTTTCACATAGGCCGCAGATGTTGTCGTCAACGAGATCAAGGCCGCCGGCGGAAAGGCTGTCGCAAACTACGACAGCGTAGAGAATGGCGACAGAATTATCGAGACGGCCATCAAGGCGTTCGGCCGCATCGATATCCTCATCAACAACGCTGGTATCCTCCGCGATGTCAGCTTCAAGAACATGAAGGATGCCGACTGGGACCTCATCTTCCAGGTCCACGTCAAGGGCAGCTACAAGTGCGCCCGCGCCGCATGGCCTCACTTCCGCAAGCAAAAGTATGGTCGTATTATCAATACTGCTTCAGCTGCCGGTCTTTTCGGCAACTTTGGTCAGACCAACTACTCCGCCGCGAAGCTGGCAATGGTTGGCTTCACCGAGACCCTCGCCAAGGAGGGAGCCAAGTACAACATCATCTCCAACGTTATCGCTCCCGTAGCTGCCAGCCGCATGACCGAGACCATCATGCCCCCTGATGTCCTCGCTCTCATGAAGCCTGAGTGGGTCGTTCCCTTGGTTGCTGTTCTCGTCCACAAGAACAACACCAGCGAGTCTGGCTCCATCTTCGAGGTCGGTGGTGGTCACATCGCCAAGCTCCGGTGGGAGCGCTCCAACGGTCTCCTCCTCAAGGCCGACGACAGCTACACTCCCAGCGCTATTCTCAAGAAGTGGGAGAAGGTTACCGACTTCTCCAACCCTCAATATCCCAGCGGACCTAATGATTTCTTGACTCTTCTTGAGGAATCTCAGAAGCTCGGCCCTAGCGAGCAGGGCGAGAAGGTCGACTTCAATGGCCGTGTTGCCCTCGTCACTGGCGGTGGTGCCGGTATTGGCCGTGCCTACTGCTTGGCTTTTGCCAAGGCTGGCGCTTCCGTGGTCGTAAACGATCTCGTCAATCCTGATGATGTTGTCAACGAGATCAAGAAGCTCGGTGGCAAGGCCGTCGGTATCAAGGCCTCCGCTGAAGACGGTGAGGTCGTCGTCAAGGCTGCGATTGACGCCTTCGGTCGCATCGACATCGTCATCAACAACGCTGGTATCCTCCGCGACAAGGCCTTCACCAACATGGACGACAACCTCTGGGACCCCGTCATGAATGTTCACATGCGCGGCACTTACAAGGTCACCAAGGCTGCCTGGCCCTATTTCCTCAAGCAAAAGTACGGACGTGTCGTCAACACCACTTCCACCAGCGGTATCTATGGCAACTTCGGCCAGGCCAACTACGCTGCTGCCAAGTGCGCCATTCTTGGTTTCTCCCGTGCTCTCGCTCTCGAAGGTGCCAAGTACAACATTTTCGTCAACACCATTGCTCCCAACGCTGGTACTGCCATGACCAAGACAATCCTTCCCGAGGAGCTCGTCCAGGCCTTCAAGCCCGACTACATTGCTCCTCTCGTCCTCGCTCTCTCCAGCGACAAGGTCCCCAACCCCACCGGTGGCCTTTATGAGGTTGGCAGCGGCTGGGTTGGCCAGACCAGGTGGCAGCGCACTGGCGGCCATGGCTTCCCCGTCGATGTGCCCCTTACCCCAGAGGAGGTTGTCAAGAACTGGAACGATATTGTCACTTTCGATGGCCGGGCCGACCACCCTGAGAAGACACAGGACAGCTTGTCGAAGATTATGGCCAACATGGAGAATAAGTCTGGCTCAGGCAAGGTATGAGACCCCATTTAATTTGAGTTGCATGTTTTTTTCTTTCCTTTTCTTCTTTTGGAAATTTGCCTGTACCATAGCCATATAGTATGTAAAATACATGATGACGGGATGATTTTTTTTCTTTATGACCCAATACATTTTTCTAACATATCTTGTGTTTCTTGTTGCAGAGTGAATCCAACCAATATCTTGAAGCCCAAGCAAAGGCCCTCAAGACCGAGAGCAAGGGCACCGAGTTCTCTTACACTGAGCGCGACGTCATGCTTTACAACCTCGGCATCGGGGCCAAGCGCAACCAGCTTAACTACGTCTTCGAGGGCGCCGAGGACTTCCAGGTCATCCCTACTTTTGGCGTCATCCCTCCCTTCGACACCGAGTTCCCTTACTCTTTCGATGAGCTCGTCCCCAACTTCTCTCCCATGATGTTGCTCCACGGCGAACAATACCTTGAGATCAAGAAGTATCCCATCCCCACTGCCGCTAAGCTCATCTCCAAGGGCAAGCTCTTGGAGGTTGTCGACAAGGGCAACGCCTCCATCGTCAAGCAGGCCGTCACCACCACCAACGCCGAGACTGGTGAGGAGGTCTTTTACAACGAGATGACCGTCTTCCTCCGCGGTGCTGGCGGTTTCGGCGGACAGAAGAAGCCCAAGGACCGGGGTGCCTCCACTGCGGCCAACAAGCCTCCTGCGCGCGCTCCTGACTTTGTTGTCGAGGAGAAGACCACCGAGGAGCAGGCTGCTCTCTACAGACTGAGCGGCGATTATAACCCTCTTCACGTTGACCCTGCTTTCGCCAAGATGGGTGGATTCAAGGTTCCTATCCTTCACGGTCTCTGCTTCTTCGGCATGGCCGGCAAGGCCGTGTTTGAGAAGTATGGCAAGTTCAAGAACATCAAGGTCAGATTTGCCGGTTCAGTATTGCCCGGTGAGACTCTGGTCACCGAGATGTGGAAGGACGGAAACAAGATCATCTTCCAGACGAAGGTGAAGGAGACTGGCAAGTTGGCTATTGGTGGTGCTGCTGCCGAGTTGCTTTAAAGGGGGTGTGTTGTATGTGGGAGTAGGAGTGTAAGAAAGATTTCAAGATGATTTTGGCTTGGGTGGGATAAAAATCTTTTTATTTATTATATTTCTGCGATTTTTGTATAGTAATTGGTTGGCGGCTTTGTTATATCATCACATAAAGGTGGACCAGACACCGAAATGACAATTTGAAATGTTTTTTTTTTATAAAAAAAAAAATTCAAGATTAACTGAATGTGCATCAGTAGATGAATGACTTCTATGATGGAACTGTAACAAGTAAAATTACACAAGGCGAAAATGGGAAAGAGTCGATTTCCTTCATCTATCAAATCCATTTCGGCTCGCACAAAGTTCATGCCTACAGACCTATATATATATGTATTAGACTTTTGATACTGCCAACGACCGTCTCATATAATTCATGTGGTCTCGATTGCATTATGACCAAAAACTTGTAGAAGGATACCATCTCACTTTTGACGCGCAGGGAGATTGATCTGAATATAATTTCAAAAGTTCTCAAAGTTTTGGTATTCATCAGAGTAAATCAATTGTTTCAACTCTTCGTGAATTAGCTGTTCTTGAATATATTCCTGCAAGCATTTTGTTGCCGTTTTCGTGCCTTGAAAAAGATCCATTCTTTGGGGGCCGTGGCATATGATAACAACAATCCTTCATGGCACCAGAACTCAGTCTGGCAGAATGAGGGAATTCGGACCCGACGGCGGCATGGTTGCACGATCGGATTTTATTTTAAAAAAGATATTTGAGAGTCCCGTGCGGTCGGTTCGGGTTCAATATATGGCGTGGTACGAGAGAGAGCTGACAGGATCCATAAGGAGATATAGCTTCACAAATCAGTCCATACCAAGACGCCCGCCTAAGATGAGATCTGTTTCACGAATCTGATGCCCATTCTTCGGAATGAATATACCTTCTTTCGGTCATGATTGAGTTTCTTAACTTGCATCCAAAAGGTGATACTGGAGATAATCGGCTTGTATTGTTTCCCAATCCAAATTTTTTTTCGGAAGCCTTGAAACATGTTTTCTTTCAAAACTTCAAAACAATGAATTGGCCTGGGACCAACCTTGAGGGGAACGCCGTTGTAGCAGAGGTTGAAAGGGGTTTAGCGATACATCAATGTGATTTTGGAGGCATGAATCGACTATAAGATAGATGAACTTCTCAGCGAAAAATCAAAAAGACTTTCTCTCTTCAGCATCAGCTCAAGTCTTCTCTCGATCACTATACTTTCCTTTTTTACTTGGGCTTCTGGCAAGTCCCATTTCATTCAATCATTCTTTTTTGGCTTCTGGTTAAGCCTTTAATTTCAAACAAACGCTCATTTTTACTCAACTGGCTTCTGGTAAGCCTCGATATATCCAACTTTTACACATTCATTTTCAGGGACTGGTTCCTAGCAAGTTCAAAACATACCTACTCAATCTTTTATTTCCAAAAAAATTATCAAATATCATCAAGATGAAGCACACTACAGCTCTCGTCGCTGCACTTGCTCTTGGGACTGCAGTCAACGGCGCAAGCATTCCGAATCGTCGGGATATCACTCAAGCGGAGACAGGGGGAGAGAAGGCTCACTTACTTCAAGCGCGGTCTCCACGGTTTTTTAGACCTTCTGTACCAAAACCACCACAGACGGTCCCAAAGGTTCCCACGCCGAAGCCTGAAACCCCAAAGAAGGAGCCTCCTCCAAAGAAGGAACCTACTCCTCCAGAGACTCCCGAGCCCAAGAAGTCGAACCAGCCGGTACCAAAGTCGTCGTCCGCTCCGGCACCAAAGGCCTCGCCCACTCCGGCAGCAAAATCATCTTCTACTCCAGCAGTCGCTACGTCCTCTGCTCCAGCTGCGGTTTCGTCTGCTCCGGCAGCAGGATCTTCAACCCCTGCCTCTCAAGACCCGGTAACAGGAACCCCGGATATTCTGCCGATTGAACCAGGGCTTCCCATCCCACCAGTTATCCCGCCAGTTGAACCGACCGTACCTGTGGTTCCTCCAGTGGAAACTCCTCCAGTGGAAACTCCTCCAGTGGAAACTCCTCCAGTGGAAACTCCTCCAGTGGAAACTCCTCCAGTGGAAACTCCTCCAGTGGAAACTCCTGCGGTGGAAGCTCCTCCAACTGAGCCAGCCCCCGTTGCCAGGCGCGAGCCACAGGGAAAAAAGGACAATCCTAATAAGCCCGTGCCCCCTCCAGGCGCCTTGCTCACACCGCCCAAGTCCAAGCCAATCCCTCAGCCTAAGCCAGCGAGCTCTGTTGTCCCCAACAAGCCAGCGAACTCTGTTATTCCAAACAAGCCAGCGAACTCTGATGTACCACCCAAGCCAGCGAGCTCTGTTGTCCCACCTGCTTCATCCACGGCCCCAGCAGTACCTGTCCAAAGCCAAGTTCCGAACCAGCAGCAGATTCCTTCTAACCCGAATACCGGACCAGGGGTTAACTTCAACATCGACCCTCTCCCGCTTGTACCACTTAGTCCTCCTGTCGTTCCCCCTGTCGTCCCCCCTGTTGACCCTAACGCAATCGTTACCCCTCCAGCCAGCTCCGTTGATCCCGCTGCCACGCCTGCTCCGTCTGCCCCGGTTGACCCAGCCGCTCCTGCCGATCCCGCTGTTCAAACTCCTGCAGCTGACCCTGCTGCCCCGGTTGACCCAGCCACTCAGACTCCGCCAGCTGATCCTGCTGCTCCAGTCGACCCAGCTGTTCAAGCTCCTCCCCCTGTCGCCAGACGTGACGGAAACTACAAGAGTGCGACTGTCCAACAAGGCTCAGAGGAAAATTCTGCTGGAAGAATCCCCGCTGCTGGAAATTACTTGATGACTGCCGGTGTAGCCATTGTTGTTGTTGCTGCTACTTTTGGTTATGCTCTGTAAAGGGGGAGTTTTATGGACAATACTAGACAATTTATTTTTTCGGAGGGGATGGCTGGCAGGTTTCTCTCTTTCGCCGACAATAACACACACTCTTTTTCTTGATGAATGATGAATTTGGTTAGATATACAGATAGATTAGGTAGAAAATAAGAACTTTGCTTTGAAATCCTGAACTTTTTTTAACATGAATTTGTTCTCCTACGTCATTTCAAGGGGTTTTAGACTTTGACTTTGGAGGAGAAACTTAATGAGTCTGTTTCCCCCCTCAAAACTCACTGGAAGTGGTCCACTCAGCGGAGATATGGTGACCAGGTGATTTAGACCACCAGACAATGGAAAAGAAACCACGAAAGGGCTTTAAAAAGCTTTCTCATCAAAACGCGGCTCAGGATCAAGATCTTGGAAACTTTGAGGTAGGATATGTGGTTTTGTGGCTCTTTTATCACAAGCGGCTGGCTGGGTTTGAGGTTATTAACCAAGGAATGGATACAAAAGGAGACCCAGGACACAATTGTAAACATAATTGATAGAACCTATGGCTTGTTGGGCACATGTATTCGTGAGCACAACGGCGTTTGAGGCTGTCAACCAGAAGTGGATTATAATAAACCTCGATAGTAAAGGTTTACACTCTTTCTACAGAACAAACCAGTCAAAAATATGCCATATATCCCGAACCCTCTCGAAAAGCTCCGTCGTAGCTCAGTAGAACCAGGGAGACCTTAACTTTATTCCTTAGCCCCACAACTGATCATGCATAATAAACCTCCATCCCAAAAGGCAAAAGCAAGGCAAAGGCGGTGATGATCAAGATGAGGTACACAGCAAATGAAATCTGCTCCTGAAGACAGCCAAAAAGCATTTCACTAGCAGGCGGCGACTATGAAAACTAAGAACTGCGTTCCGCAAAAAAGATACGATAAAAGCAGACCTCCATATCCTTCCTTTCCTTCCACCCTTATCCCATACCGCCATCCACGAGTTTGTTTCGCCGGTAGAATAAAAACAAAGAAAAGAAATCAAACATAACACAGCTAACGCTACTACATGGTGAAAGGTAAAACCCGTTGTGTGCGATGCCTTCCGAGGTCAAGTAATAACCATTGCCAATCCCGCTGCAGCTAAACCATATCGCCGCCTCTGCCCAGCAGACAGTTGATTTTTTTTATATCATTTTAAGCCAAATAGCCCAAATCCTCATCCTCAAGTCTCTCAAGGTACTCCTTGTCAAGAAGAATCTCGATACACTTCTTGATGTCCGCAACCTTGGGCACGAACCTACCCTTGATCTGAGCAATCGTCTCAGAGACGAGCTGTTGGTGCTTCATGCGCTTGCGAGCCTTCATGATGCGAACGATTGCAGACTAAAGAAGAAAACAAGTTAGCAGACCACACAAACAAGGAATAATAGCATATACGACATACCTGAAGCAACAATCTTCTGTCTTCCTCGATTGTCTTGTTGGTCTCGGCCTCCTCTTGCTTGGCCTCGCTCTTCATTCCCACATTCAAGTTTACGCGGAACTTCTTGTTCTTGAAGTCATAGTTGAGCGAGAAGGTCGACCCTGGCGCGACCTTGCCGTTGTCGCTTATGAGTACCTTGGCCTTGAGAAGGATAGCGAGAATTTGATCCAACGGGTCAGTGTTAAGAGCCGTTGACATCGAAATCTCCTCATACGTGTTCTTGTCATGGTGGTTGAACAACAATAAGATGGCAAGCTGGTATGCCGAAACCTGGAACGTGTACGGCATCTTGGTATTCTTGATATACGTCGCCTTCACCTCACCTTTGCAAAGCTGCCACAACCAGGTGAGCTTGCGGCCGTCGTGCTTGGTTTTGTAATAGCGGATGAATCGCTCGCAGTCTTGCTGAATCTCCTGGGGAGGATTGAAGTTTGTGGTCGGGGGTATGAGGGGCCAAAATCCGGTACCCAAGATGGAGTATGTTGAGTCGAGAGTGGTCTTTTCATCGACAAGACCGGCAACATGCTCCTTGAAGCCGATGTTAAGGTCCTTTGAGATTTGCATATCCGTAAACATGCGCTGAAGCTTGTTCGTGTATTCAAAACCGCACGCCTCTTTGAGCTTGCTGATCATGCTGGTCTCGGCATCGTCGGAAGATGAATTGCTATGCACCAAGCGACGTGCGAGCATGCGTGAGTAATACTTTTGAAACACGTCCTTGTCTTCAATGTATTTGAAGACCGTCATGAGCTGGGTCAAGGTGTCTTCAAGCGTAGCATCCTCCACGCCGGTGCTGCTCTTTCGAAGTAAGACATCAGAGTATTTGGCGAGAAGTTCAGGTGACTTGTTTGACCCCAGCTTGCAAACTTGATTCCGGTTGACAAACTCCCTGCACGCATTGTCGAGAGACCGAGTGAACTCTGGCTCATCGTTGAAGGCACGCTTCACCAGACCTTGATACTGGGTATGGGTCTCTAGCAAGGCATCAACGTATACCTTGGGCTCCAGCTTGTCGGCGTCAGAGGCAACCTTGCTGACGGCGGTCAGACCGGCGTTGCGAACGTGAGCCTCGAATTTGAGCCTGAGGGGATCCAGGCCACCGCTGATTCTCGAAAGTAAGCTGTACATGCGCTTCATGTCATCCTCCCTGTTGTTGTCGAGCAGGACTTGGAATTCCTCTCTCAACAGGTTGCTGTGCTCTTCGATCAGCACCTGGTTGCATGCCTTCTTGAGCGGAATGATGATATCTCCGTGAAGATAAAGACCAACGCGCTCCTCCTCTTCGGCAATTCTGGTCTCTGCCTTTTTCATGTACTCGACAACACTATTCTCGGCGACAAACTGTTTGCTCTCGTTCTGGTAGAACACCTTGGTTGCATCGAGGAATGGTTTCTCGAAGTGGTACCTATACACTTCGAGTGTGGGCTTGGACGAGTCGGCCTCATCGAGACCGAGAGAAATGAAGGATTCAACGACCAGTTTAATCTGTTTATGCTCGATCGTCTCGCCGTTGCGGTGCCTCTCGATGAGTTTCAAGACGGCCTCCATGACCTTGTCCTTGACCTTGAAGAACAAGACGTCACGCCACTTGACGAGATGCAGAATGTAGACATCGTAAATCGACTTTTTGCCTTCGTCCATCTCTCGCTTAACCCAATGGCGGTTGAGATACCGAAAGATATGGTGGATATACTTGGCGGCGTTGGTGTATCGATCCCATTCTCGAATGTAGTAGGCAAGCAGCGCCTCGTCTGTATGTGTCTGGGATTCGGCCACAAGACCGTTGAGGTGTTCTGTCAGATACTCGGTCAAGAGTTTGTAGAGGTCCTCGCCGAGGAGATGTGCTGCAAGCGCTCAAGAGTTAGTCAACGGGTGGAAGGCATCGAGACAGCATGACGAACCTCCTCTGTGCGCTCCGACCTGGCTGGTGTTAAAGCTCACGGCCTTTTGAGAGGTGCAAAAGTTGTGGACGGTGGTGTAGAGGTTCATGTACTGGAACGCATCGTATCAGCATTACACTGGAATCCAGGCGGGGTTGGGCACCGAGAGTAACACATACGTCTCTGAGATCAAGGCCATCCTGGAGGTTTGTCATGATTCTATCAATGCCATTCCTCAGGAATTTCCACGTCTGGTCGACATCGTCGCGGGGGGGTTGCGCGATGGGAGCCATCCTTTTGGTCGATACCTTCCAGTTGCAACCAGAGGATTTCGTCGAGGGAGCCGTAGACCGTTGTTGCTTTTTGCCTGCCATATTGAAGGGACGTGTCAGTTTGAATGGCGAACCTGCAAAGATGCAGAGAGAGGAAGAAGAAGAAGAGTAGAGTGTACACCTCAGCGGGGTGGAAGCAAAGAAGTTGGGACCGTTGCTCCTTTTGCAGGGAGGTAACTTTGTGCGCGCAGATGGGATGAAGAAATACTGTATACAGTGCTGAAAGAAAGAACTTTACCGTTTGATCAGCTTTGTGGACGTGTATCGGAGGCACTGCTGGCGGTCGTGCTGTTGATGGCGGATGGCGACTGCTGGTGAGTTTCCTCCAAAGATGTCCTGCGGCTCCTGCCTTCTGCCTGCTAGTGCCGACCGTGGTGGTGAAAGTGATGTGGGGAAAACCAGGTGCCTGTTGGACAGAGGTGAGTGGCGGGGCGAAACCAGACGGGATTCACAGAAACAAAAGAAAAGGAAGAAAAGAAAAAAAAGAAGAAATTTATACAATAAAAATCTTATGGTTAGAGATGAAGCCTCTTTTTCTTCTCTGGTTGCAGATCCAAAAAGAGTTTGTTGTTCAAAGTCAAAAACGCCGGGGCCATTTCGAGGGGTCGTGCTCCATCTATCTAGGCAGTAAGCCAGGGAAACCCACCTTCTCCCGTTGGCCTCATTCTCAAGCGGTACGCCGTGAAACGCTGCCTAAGCGATAAACGCGCCAAACAGACGCCCAATAAATTTAAATAGGTATACTATTATACTACAGGATAATTTATGTTTCTTTTTGTCAACACTTGACAATTGCAACCCTTTCCCACAGAATCCCCCATAAAAAGTAACATTAAAGAGTAACGCATCATTCATCACTCATTTTCCCCTAACCTGTTGTGCCGCGTGCCCCGCCAGTTATACGCTACCGAATGCATGATGCCGTCATCATCATCGTCGGCCTTCATCTCCACCACCCAGCTTCTGCACGAGCCGGAAAACATTTACAGTAAAAGTGCAACTCCAGGATATTAAACCGACAGTCTGGAACGCCGCCAGAGCCTGACTGTACTGGCCGACTTGTCGGTCACTCGCGTTGTGGTATACCAAGGCCTCAAAGGCCAATGTCGTGCTTGCGGATTTAAATATGATAAAAAACAAATCCATGAGAACCAACGAAATCTTTTCCGTTGCTAAACGCAGTCCCAGCGGTTTGCCCGTATACTCGTCCCAGGTCATGTATCCAATGTAAGGTATGGCGACCGTATCAACCACGATAGCCACGATGGATTGAGTGCGCTCTGAACTGTTACCATAATTATCGCCGTTCTCATCTCTCTCGCGGGTCTCGATTTGGAATATCTTGACCGAAAGGGCGAGCGCAATTATTGATGTTAGGAGCACTATGAGACGAAAGGCCAGTGGCACAAGGGGATGCGTCAAAATTAGCCGCCAAAACCGCTTGTATAGCAGCTCACTCCGCGTCGTCCTGTGTCCGTTGGTTGGGGGTAATTTTGGGGTGTCTACAGGGTCGTCAAAGGTCGGCTGGAGTTTTTTGAGGATCTCGTTGTCGACAATTTCAGACTGCTCGTTGGGCAAACGGCCATATTGACAAGATCTCGTATAACTGATCCAGGGAGATTGTGCATCGAACCTGCTGTAGTTGGGCACAATGACAGGTTCGGCTGAGCGCAAATGGTCCCACTTCCTTCCTCGTTCGGCGGCATCCTTGCGTAGCAAGAATTTCCGGACCCGTGCTCGAGTTCTCTTTGGTCCTTGTGTCTCTAGCTCCAGATTATCCCAGACAAATCCATCCTTAGATACTCGTCGGCGCGGCTGATCTGGAGAGTGATTGTGATGCGCTGGTGTTGCGCGGGGAGGTGGTGAACTAATCGCCCGGATTTGGTCTTGGGTGGGTGCGCCGTAACGTGCTTCGTAAGAATCGATCCATGCTATCAGTTGTGTTAGCATTGCCACAGCGAGCGGAGCCAGGAGAGGGAGGATAGCGTACACGGTAGGGATTTCGGTGCTAGTCTATTTGCCTTGTCGGAGGTGGCGCCGGCACTTTGTGAGCGTATGGATGCGCGGGGGTCGGACGTGTTTGAACTCGAGTGTGGTGGGTTCGCTGCCGACATTGTCCTGAGTGATTACAGAATTTCGGTTGGCGAAGCCCACCCACGGGTCAGCGGCGATGATATCTTTGGGCTACCGTGGTGGCATCAGACGGGACGAATAAGGAAGCAACGGAGAGTTGTTCTCGTTGTTGTTGTTGTGTTTGGAGAAGATTAACGATGGGAATTCCAATATTGCGAGCGCATATTGTGGGAAAAACGAAACGATTGGAGCCAGTCTTTTTTTCCTTGATTTTAACACATGATAGCAGCCATTGTCCTCTGCTTGGGTATTTTGGCGTTTGGGTTGTTGCATGTGCCCCGAGTTGGCCTGGTCGGTCGTTGGGAACTGTCCGGTCGACTGTTTTTGACTTTGGCTGGCGCCAACTTGGAATCGCACTAATCCTTGCTGCCGTTCGCTGGCACGGACCAGATGACCCTATGAGATATCCACCTCTCGATCACATCAGCGCGGGAAATGCAGGAAGCTATGACGACACAAAGGTCTTCTTGTCCGATGTCAAGTTCGGACTCTATGGAGCCGGTTGTCAGCCTTATATATATAAAAATGCCTGCCCAGGTTTTTCTGGTATATAAAGAATCGACTGCTTGATATTGGGAGACATTGTCTAACTCGAGCCTGCGCCAGATGGGATGAACCTGTTTTGTGGAGACATGGAGACATGCTGAGGCCGATCAGCCGGATTAAACTCAAACCTCAATCAGCAACAAATCCAATCCCGTCACCAGCAATGTTCTGGATCTCGTTCCATCTCAACAATTTGGGGGGCTGTACAACAAAGTTGCCATCACAGTTGCGGCCTCCAGCACTGTTTACATCCAAGGAAGTGGATGAATGCACATTCGCTTCCAGATCCTAGGAAATTGGACTGCCATTTGACAAGGATCCGGCATGACTTGAATGACGAGAGGGAGCTCCACCACTTAGCGAACTCCTTGGACCGTATCCACATTCCGCAGCTTTACCCCAGTGTTTCTGTCAGTCAGCCAATCATAGTCGTCCAAACCCCCAGTATCTGCGTCACTGGCATTTCGGTGCTCTGACCCCACGGTTTTTGTTTTTGGAGAGCTCCAACAAAAAAAACCCAGTCAAGGCGCATTGTCAAGAAAACTCCACGACGAAGAAGACGAAACGCGCGGTCTGCTCGCCACCGATTGCACAGAAACAACGGAAGAATTCAACAAGATGGGCGGCCGCGGGACTTTGTTTTGGGCTTAAACACAAACGACGCCTGAGTTTTTTTTTTTTTCAATCTTTTCTTTGCGTCAGTCAGCGTCCTTTTAAAGTCTGGGGGATCTATTTTTCTTGAGGCAACCCGGGGACAACGACCACCTTTCCCACACGGCACTTTCGACAGTTGATTACCTCTGTGAGGTTTCCCAGATACACGATGCGTCTTTTCCTTCTCCCAATCTCCACCCGACGGACGCTCCTCTACTGCCAAAAGATCGACGTGCCTGCGACGCAGAAGCGGTCAATTCCTGACTGGATACAAGACAAAGCTGCGCGCACATGGGCCGAGTGGGAAAAGGGAGGATACAAATGGCAAAAGACAGTGGTTTACTATGGCAATCGTGCTTTGCGCCGAATCCCTTACGAAGAATGGGGGCTCAAGTCCATACCGCCGCTGTCCCAACGGATGATGCAGGTAGAGCTCAAGGGAGACGAGAAGGTTGACGTGGTGTATCCCCAGAGCTTGATTCCGCAGGGCAAAATTCCCAAGATCCTGGAGACCTTGGCGACGGAACGTGAAGCCCTTCACAGGAAGAGGCTACTGGGGTGTTTTATTGGCATGCCCTTGACTATTCCCGTTGGGATCCTGCCGGTGTAGGTTTCCCCGTTTCCATTATAAACTTCTGCCCGACATTAATCCTCCACATTTTACAGGATCCCGAATATACCATTCTTTTACCTCGCCTACAGAGCCTGGTCGCACTGGCGAGCTATCAAAGGAGGGCAACACCTTACGTTTCTGCTCAAAAACAACCTTATTACCCTACGTCCGTCACCGATTGTGGATGCTGTGTATGCGAGACAGAAGCAACCCCTCGCGTCTACCCTGGAACCCACGACGCTTCCGGATGCTGAGTTATTGCGCAACGAAGAGGTTCCTGGGCCGGAAGACCCAAATCCCTCAGGGGAGACAATGCTGCTGAGCCAGGCCAATGGAATTAAGATGACACAGGCGCTGGACCTGCCTCAGCTCGAAGTGGAGCTTGAGAGGGCTATTTGGCAGGTGGAAAATGCAATTAAGGAGAAGGCTGGCCAACCTACCGAAGATGAGATCAAGTCGAAGGATGAAGGTGACGAGAAGAAATCACAATGACCGACATGAGAGAAATGAAGTGATGATGGCTAAGGGAGCATAAAGCTGGGATTTTGTATGATTACCTCCATTTCCAAAATTACACGGGGTTGGTGGGAGTGTATGTGAAGATAGAACATAAAATAAGAGCGATGGGGTGAACTAGACTCAACTCCATTCATCTCTGGGTTTAAATATCCCACCTCAATAAATAGTTTAAAAATGAAAGAAACCCCAAATTTCCATTTAAAAGTAGCTACTTTGCAAAAGAAGCACAAAATAAATGCCAAAAGTTGCACCAAAATTTACCCCATCGACTCCTGTTTCCGTCCACTGCAATACCATTTCCCATTACGCCGTCGGATCCGAAGAAGATGAGGAAAAGAACGCCTATGGCCCCAAAAGATGTAATCAAACCGCACCATTTTTGAAGAGGAGGAAAAAAAGAAGAAGAAAAAGACCAAAGGAACCAAATGGATGAATCACCATTTGCAACCTCCTTGAACATTACCTCCTCACATCATCCTGCCAGCTACCACCACTCCTCCTTCCCTTTGCCTCGGGTCCAAAAGTAACAACCAACCCATGAACCAGCACGAACATGACCAGGATCCCAATCACAACCATCATTTTCCCAAACGAAATCTTTTGTTTTTGTCTCTCTTGTCTTCTCGAGGAATTATTCTCACCAAATACCATTTTCTCATTCTCATTCTCCTCCTCTTCTCGTCCCAAAAGCATAGGAGTATTTTCTCCTGACTCTTCTTTCTTGTCCTCCTCTTTATTAGTATCAATATACTTTCTGAGACTACCACTACTCTTCCTAGTAGTAGTGGTAGTAGTAGTAGTAGTAGTAACAACAACTCCCAAATCCCCGTCGTGGTCATCGAAGTCTAATCTTCTAATCATATTGATGGTATCCTCTGGAGTCCATATCATCAAGTCTAGGTCGTCTGTCTCTGAGGAAAAGAATTCTGTATCCATTTGTTTTTCTAGCTCGATGGAGGATAATTGTCTTCTTTTTGAAGGGTAATAGTGAAGTTGTGTTGTGGAACCGAGGGGAACATAGTTGTTATTATTGATGGTGGTGGTGGCTTGGGTTGTTGTAGTGATTTTGTGATCACGGAATGCTGCGGCTGCTTTTTGACGGAGGAGGAGTTGAGTGGGTGATATTCGGGAGGCTGATGCTGCTCTGGAAGAGGGTTTGGGTTTCGGGGTGGGAGATGGGGAGGAGGAAGAAGAAGATACTGGGTTTAGAGGGGAGGGGATTAGAGGTGCGTATGAGGAGTGTTGTTGTTTGGGGGTTGTTGGTTGTGACATTTTTGATTAGAATTAGGTCGTATGGAGAGATCAAGGGAATGAAATTCGGGGTTGAATTTGGTGCTTGGTGAAAAAGAAGAATTTCGAGAAGAAGAAAGAAGCTGGAAAGAGCTGATGAGGCACGGAGGTGCCCCAAAACAAAAAAAAACAAAAAAAAGATGGCGGAGCACACCACCATAAAAAGTGAGACGTGTTGGTGTGAAGGACCGCGCCGCCCAGAGGAATGCAAGGGATTAGTGTAAGTGGGGAGGGATTTTCTGTTCGTGTCAGATCCCATCCATCATGAATAATTACCAGATCGGAGTTTAGAACGGTGTCGGATGATGCTGACTACAAGGTGTCCTTCTTGTCCGACGGAGAGTTGGTTTGATACACGGGTCTTATCCGTTTGGCCGAATTTTTAATTTTTTTTTTTTGTCTTTCTATGTGTTCATTGTAAGAGGGTTGTGTGATTATCATCCGAAAGGAATTATTTTGATCCTTTTACTATTGATTATTTGCTGAGTTGTACTGCATCGTAGTGGAGATGAACTAATAGTCGAAAGTTTTCCAAGATCCAGGGGATTATTCTTGGGACCTAATTTTTCGGTTTTGCTGGCCTGTTGCCTTGGTTCCTTGTCATGGATCGGGGAAAATGATAAATCCACCGGACACACGCTCGGACTTGTCCCGGAAGTCAGGATGCCAAGACACGGAGCGGCGATCGGGTTACTCTCCCGTCCCGACGGTCCCGTGCACTAACGGCGATGGTGCATCCCCGCTGTGGGGATGACAACCTTGGCAGGCACGACAGGTACACAAACATCCCTGTATCCGTACGACTTCAAATTGTGAAGCCAGTTGCCTGACCATGGTAACCTTTCACCCGATCTGATACCACCTCCTGTGATAACTCACAGAAATGAGCATCTCCGATCATTTCATCTGGTGTTGTTCAAGTGACACCCAAGGTCCTATTCCAATGATGGCTCCTTCGCCCCCTTCGTTGCTTTCCTTTTGTAATGACTCAACATGATCCTTGGATTCCTTCGTCTCAAAATGTCTCCTTCCCCCAATATCCCCCAAATCAGGATCGAAGACGTCGACGCACCACCGACCAAAATCCAAACCATCCTTGGAAAACTTCGTGGTCAAAGTGACGACCTTCCACAGAGGTGGTGGTTTGCTTCGACCGCCATACCACTCATAGCTGCGTGTATAGGTCCCTTTACCAATGTCTTGTCTATCGTTTCTCTGGTCAGTCCTTGGAGGTTTACTCTTCCCAATAATGGCTTCCCAGATGGGACGGGAAGAGGGTCAGATGATGCAGCTGTCGGTATTCCTGATCCAAACTGGTTAGTTTAAATGTCGTCCTCCAAAAAAGAGAATTCTAACGGTATAGGGAACTTATACCAAACTCAATTTCCATTGTTTGTGGTTTTGTCGGTCATCTTTTTCTCCTGCTCAACTTCACCCGTCGAGTGAGATATATCGTCGCATTGCCCCTATCCATCCTGTTCTGGCTGATATCAGCTCTCATTCTGATTGTGGTCGAAATTGCCATGGCCGTTTACGTTCCGCCTCAACCTCCAGGTGAAACCTACTCCCAAGGCTTCTGGTATTCCGTCCTCGCCTCGGTTCTTTACATCATCGGCAGCGGCATCTTGATGATCAACATGGTGGGATACTTCAAGGGACACTACCCACAAAAGTTTGAGCTAGACAGCGATCAACGCACTCTTATCCTTCAAACCATGAGCTTTTTCTTCTGGCTTGCAGGAGCTTCAGGGGTATTCTGTGCCCTCGAAGGTTTCACTTACGCTGATTCCCTTTACTACGCCCAGGTATCTGTTCTCACGATTGGCTTCGGGGATTTTGCGCCCAAGACGGATGCGGGGCGAGGGTTTCTATTTGTTTTTCAGTTTATTGGAATCATCTTTCTTGCCTTGGTCATCAGCAGTCTCACCCGGTTTGTGGGGAATATAAGCTCCGACAAGATCCTGAAACAGCATCAGGTTCATAAACGACAGTCAACGTTGGGAAGGGTTGTGTCGAATGAGCGAGAACTGAGAGAACGGTTGGGATTGCCACCCAGATTGAGTAGTGATAATGAACCGGGTCAAGTTTTGGATACGACAGATTATCATCGCCGTCCGTCGGTGATACAGATGGGTCAACTCCAAATTGTAGGGAGAACTATCACGTTTGATGAGAAGACGGAGGAAAAGAATAAAAAGCATCGACATCATCTGCTTCTACTTGAAAGAGAAAAGGATCGGTTTGAAGCTGTGCGGCAGATACAAGAGGAATTGATACAGTGGAAGCAGTATGTTACCCCTGATGCCCTGCTTTTTTTTTTTACCTCTCCAATCTAACAATGCATTTTCAGATCTTGGGCAGCCGGCACTGCCATCCTCTCCTTTCTTCTTCTCTGGTTCTTCGGTGCCCTGGTCTTCATGTTCACCGAAGCCCGCATTTCGGAACTGAGATACTTTGACTGTCTTTACTTTTGTTTTGTTGCCCTCTTGACAATTGGGTACGGCGACCTCTCACCTAAATCCAACCTGGGCAAACCATTTTTCGTGGTGTGGTCGATAGTTGCCGTCCCGATTGTTACGGTTCTGGTTCAAGCCATGAGCAGGACAGTCGTCTCAGCAGTGAACCGAGGGACATTTACCTTAGCGGACTTGACAATCATGCCGAAAAAGGGTGCCTTCAAGAACTTGCTAAAGAAAAGAAGAAGAGGTGCTTCACTGGGATCTGCGGGTAACGCAAATGAGGAGCAACAAAATAAAGGAAAAGGACCGGAACAAGGAAATGACGGTGTATTTGAGCAAGGAACAACAACAAGGTGGTTCGAAAACATTGATCCTGGAATTCCTCCTGGAGAAGCTGAATCCCCGTCACCAGACGACGCAGGTGGGACAAGCAATCACGCAGCAACCGCTATCCAAGCTGGGCTTGCACAAAACCTGTCCAAGGCAATCAAGGAGGTAGCAAGAGATTTAAGTACTTGTCCAGAGAAGAAGTACAGTTTTGAGGAATGGGCTCATTTCACAAAGTTAATTCAATTTACTCAACCTGGGCGGGAAGAACAACCGGAAGTGACGGGATGGGATTGGATAGGAGAGGATAGTCCACTGTTAGCTGATGTGGGAGAGCCTGAGTGGGTTTTGGAGAGGTTAGTTGAGAGTTTGGGGAGATGGGTGGGAATGGTAAGTGCATGAGTTTGAAGAATGGGAGGGGGGGAGGCTGACGGATTTGGCATAAAAAGCAGGAACAAGCAAAATATTGGGATGAGGTTTTTAATGTTATGGATTCTGGTGGTGGGAGACGGAGGAGTTTTAATGGGGAGGGACAGGTTAGAATATCGGATGAGGAAGGAGAGGCGAGGAGGCCGGGTACGAGATAAGTCACGGTGGGAAATGGGGATTTTAATGGAAAGGGGTCTGGTGTCTTCGATCGCGGATTAGCTGGAACATTGGAACCTGTAGGATCAAAACATTGCCTTTGAATTGCTGTATACCTTATTTTGTTTTGTTTTGTAAGATACAATACCCCCGCCCCGAATGTTTGTTACCTGTAGCCCAATACATAAATGTAAACACACCTTTTTGAGATCGAAAACGGCTGTTTATGTTTAAAAAGGCCTTTCTCGTTTAAGAAATAACTGTTCATCTATATTATCTATGAGAAGTTGTGACGGTCCTGGAAAAGGCCCGGTAATGGCACAGGTTATCCGAGGGTTTGGACGAAAATACTAGATTAAAGAAGTAAAGGAGAGGAAGCCGAAGGCTTCGCTGCAGGCGGGAGGTATTGTAGGTGCGTGCGCACAGGCCACTTGCAGCCTTCCACAATCTAATCTATCTATTTTATCTAATCACATGGCATGTCACATGCAGGGTCGTGACAGAAGTCCTTTCTTTTGTTGAAAATGCCTTTTACTTGTAACCCAGGCCTCTTTTAAAACGAATTGGCGTTTTCCATTTTCAAAAGGCATGTTTATAAGACCTCCGGCCCTTCGCATATGTTTAGAGAAGTGAAGCGAAGCTCTATAGGGGCCAGCCCCCCAACCCCCGGCCTCGCTGCGTTTGAATATAATCAATATTATACCTAGGTACTTTATATTATTCCTCCCACAACCTCCCAAACGTCCCACACCTTCCACACTTCCCACAGCCGCCCAGACTTTCCGCACTTTTTACAACCTCCCACAACCTCTCATAACCACCTTAGTTGTGGGTGGTTATGGGAGGTATATACCTTCAATTCTAATCTGGTTTTTCTCTTGACGGGCAAGCTGTGACCTCGGAAGACCTGATCCCTTATTAATGTGACATGGGCGGTTGGACTTCTTGGGTATGAGTTGCATCTTTATGCATTTATCGACGGTTACTTTTTATGTGAGGCTGTGACCCTTGAAAAAAAAAGTGGAAAAAAGTGGAAAAAAAATTGGAAAAAAGAAAAGGAAAAAAGATTAGGGGGGGGGGGGGGGGGTTGTGACGGCCGGATCTAACGGGACTCATCAGATAACTGGACCTCTTTCGACTGCAGTTCTGACTCTGCCGGGGCAGGTTAAATGCGCGCACCCTCGAAGTTGGTAATCTAAAAGTCCCAGTGCCGGGAATCAAACACTGGAGCTTAAGGCCATTAGATCCCATCGGCTTCTTCTAGCTACCCCTGCCCCTGTAGCCAATTGGGCCACATTCTTGAATTGTTATTAAGGGTTCCCAAAAACTAATACATATACCTGCCAGCTGCCACCCGGGCAGGGGCCGGGCCGAGAATTGTATATCTTAAGGAAGTTAAATTGACCTGATGTCCTAAATCTCTATGGCCCTACTGAATACTATAGCTGCAATGTAAAAGGCAACCACAATTCTGAAGAACCACTGCAATCAGAATCCAGTATAAGAACCAATCAGATTCGATATAGAAGACCGACCAGGAGAAGCTTGCTTCGACCAGTTCATTGAAGCTTCGCTTCAATATTCAGAAAGGCATAAGTATCGCGCTAACAAACGTTCAAGGGGGGTATTGTACATGTACATGCAGAGTGCATGGCGTAGCACCCCACGCCTTTTGATTTCTTATCCTTTTTCATTAAAGAGTATAAATATTTAATTTATTCAGTATCAAGCTTCAACTAACCATCCACATAATATTCTTCGCTCATTGGTTCAAGTAATCCTCCTTTTTTTATGGGGGCAATAAACCTCACTGTCTTCCAGAAGATCCGGTTTCGTCCAAACTTCTCCTTGGCCTTTTCCTCAGTTTGTACCTGAGTCGTCTGTGCTATCTTCATCAGCCAATGCGTCCATCTCATCCTTGTCTGTCTTAAGACCTTCCTTAACCAAAGTGAAAAAACCGGTTGGACGTATAGAGCTCCTTCAAGATCCCGTGGAATATGTGGGCACGACTATGGGTCACCACCCCTCGCTCTAAGCTCGTACGTTTTAATACTCTTTTTGGCATCTTTATCTTCCTTATCAGTCTTCAGGCCGCTGATAGGGCCAGTGACAGTCATATCACCAACAAGCACAAGGCACGAACGTGCGTTGTCGGGTGATCATGATGATCTTGGCAGGGTCGGCCTTTTTCGCCTTGACAAAGTCTGAGAGCAGCTCCAGGGTGATATTGACCTGGTTCGGACTCCGCTTTGATGTGCCAACCCGCTGTACATGGGCGTCTGGGATGTGCCCAAACTGGCTGGGGCGTGTCTGCAGGAGAAGGTTTCAGCCCTGGGACCTTGCGGATGTTGATCAGCCAGTCCTCAAAGTCGCGACCCATCCTGTGGGGCTGCTGCTGCTGCTGCTGCAATGTTGGATCCGTCGTCGACGCGGAGGGCTTCCGCGCCAGGCAGGACATCGATCGTGAAGCCAATCCAGGCATTGGCATCAGGCATTGTTGGCCTGATAATCGAGACCTTGACGTCGAGAGGAATGGTGTCATGACTTCCAAAGAACGGGCCGCTCAAATCTTCGGTCAAGGAGAGTGCAGCCTCCGCGACTGCCTTGGTCTTGACTCCGTTGTCATTGGTGTTGGTTGGTTGAGACATCTTGATTGAATGTGATGCTAAGTATTAGATTCCAGTTAGCAAGTGAATTCTGACGACAGCAGCCTTCCAACCATTATATTTGAGAAAGACATCAATCGACTGGATTCAACTGAAAGGCTGGAGAATGGGCGGACACTTGCTGTTGTTGAAATGTCGATCGAATACCTTGAAGTTAAAAAACATTCAAAATCTGTTTGACACGAGTGTCAACCAGAAAGACATCCGAAGAAAAAAACAACTACAATCTCTCCAATCTCGTCGTCGCACCCACCGACACCAAAACCTCGCACCTAGCTAACTACCGACTACCTCCGAAAAAAAAAAAAACTAGTTGCTCTAAAAAGAAACAAAAGACCGTTCCAGTCGAGACTGGACCGTTCACTAGTAAAATCAGAAGATGGTCCCGCAAATGATGGTTAGCCCCCCTCGAAAAAATATATGTTGAGCAGGCCAGTCAGGGTTAGGGTTCACGCTGACATGCTACTCCCGAGCACGAACCGTATGGCGGTCCGCGCTCAGGAGCACTCGCTCAAGAAAGACAATCAGATCCTTCTTTTCTTGCTCTCGCTCGTCCCTGAACATGCTCCTTGGCACTCCCCCATGCTCCACAATATATGTTTTGTAAGAAGCGTTTACCGATAAGTCGCAGTTGATCTGGCGCAAACTTTGTTGGAGAAAAAGAAGAAGAAAAATCAAAGTTCGGTCGAGAGCAAGGCACTTAAAAATTTGGGCATGTGGTCTGTGCAAGCGCTTGAAAGAAAGCTAGTAAGGCAGGTGTATCTTGCGTCGTGCCTGCCAACCCAGCTAAATGTAGTAGGCTTGTTATGAAAGGCCATGATTTATATATCTGGCCAAAGCCTGGTTGGGACTTGGAGGGCCGTTCTAGAAGGTTGGAGTTTGGACTAATGTAGTAGCTAATATTCAGACCTTTTGAAAAGTTGTTATAAAACCTTCAGAAAATCATAAAAAAGAAAAGAAATATTTTTGAAAGCCTTTTCATCGAAACGTGGCTCAGGATCAAGATATTGAAAGGTTATTATAGATAGGTAGGTACCTATTTGTACATTTTCTCTGTCTTTATTTTTTCCATTCATCCTCCTTTACATGCAAAGTGCCATGTTCGTAGGAAGATGTGATGCGTTTTTGGAAGGCATACTGCCAAAACATGAAGTCAATTTTCGTACAAGATGAATAGACACACACATCCGTCTACAACTACCACCCCATTCATTATGAGCGACCCAGAGTCAGCAAACGCGACAGGGGCTAAACGCCCTTGGCTATCTTTTTTGACTTCCTCAAAAAAATTTATAATTTTGAAAAGTAGGAGGAGAACAAAGATCCTGTAACAGTCATAGACCCATCAGTATATCCATTGCCAATGAGTGGAAGAATTGTATTGATTAGTTGTAAACGAGGAGCGCGAGCCCGCTTCACCGGCGCTCCTCTTGGAAGCGTTTGTAAGCTTTGGCATTTGTGGCAATGTAAAGAGTACTTGAGAAGGAAGAGTCACAGAGAAATCGAAGGATGAAATACTGGTAATGTTGAGGGTGGCAGAGAAGACTGCGACCCTGGCAATAAGCAAGGCACAGAGCCCCGGAAAAATGGGTTGGCTTGATGTAGAGGCCATTGGCGATAGCCAAGCGACTGGAGCAGATTTTTAAGAATGAGGAGAGAAAAACTTTCTGTCAGCATGCTGGCACGTGGTTGGCCAGTCATTGCTGAGCGCAACGCTCTTCCTCCTCCACCCTGGTATCTCCTGTATCAAAGAAAATGCGGAAAAAGACCCGCCAACAAGCACAACATGGGGAGCCATTCCGCCCACTGAGCCATGACCCTCACAAAAGGATACAAGACTACAAGTCCCTCGGACTTCCACTCGAATGGGTTATGTGGAACCCCAGGATCACGCCGTGGCAGCAATCTGAGCTGAAAGATATGAGTCATCCTTCAAACACGACGAACGTCAGAAACCCGCCACCGTAGAGTTATCCACTAATATAGGGCCAAAATTGAAGTGTTGGTCTATAAATTAACCCAGCCCCCCGCACCCCAAGTGGTGGTAAACTAGAAAGAAGAAATAAAGAAGAGTAAGAAGTGGAATTTCGAAATTTCAACCATTTTGTTCAAATGAATTGATGAAGACTCATCCTGTTCCATAGCCAAAAGCCATGATATTGTTTTGCATAGCGGTAGTTGCTGGGCGGTATTTTTGTGGCAGCCACAACACATTTTGGCCATTGCAGGTAATCTAAGATTTGTCTTTTCCTAAGCCATACAAGTATTGCTTTGGATTATCCAGCTCAGTTGGACTTTCTGCGGTGGTATTGAGGTGAGCCCTAGCGGGCGAGAACACAACTGACGAAACCGAGCCTCCATGGCCCTCTAACGTCTGCACACAGCTGCCGGATCCTGCATCCCAGATCTTGACGGTGTTGTCATGGGAGCCAGACGCAACCTGTTTGCCATCGGGCGAGAACACAACTGACGTAACCCAGTCTCCATGGCCCTCTAACGTCTGCAAACAAGCATTCCACTGAGCTTCTACCACTGGTTCATTACTGAGCCATTTTGGTCGTTCTTGCTTAAAATTCTCTTTTACCAAACTGTCAGTCGGTGCGAATACCAAGGCTGATGTGTATGCTTGGAGAGGGGCTTGCTCTATTATCTGTCCGTATGACAGAGCAAAACGGCATTAATCTCGGATGAGAGCTGTTAATTGTCCTTGGTTACTGTTTCCCTATGCCACTGTTAGATCATATTACTTGTATCATGCATTTGGTCCATGCTTACTAATCGGCTTTGAAGTTGTTTCATAGCCTTGATTCCATCCGACATGGCTCCGAACAGACTGAGAGCTTCTAGCCAGTAAAGATATTTTGTTTTGAAGAATGTGTGAATAGTCTCATTTTCACGTAGAATGTCCCGCTTTGAGCTGGTGGTTGAGATCAAGTCGCATAGGTGATGGATCCAATAAACGCACGAGTACCGCACCGCTGCTAACGAGTCTGGGTATTGTTTCGGGGCTTGGTCGATCATGAATCCTGGTGCACTTAACCGTATATGTCTCGTCGTAATACTGTTGATACTACCTCGAGAGACCTCGAGTAGATGGTGTAGTTAACCTCTTCTTTGTCCAAGTGAAAACCCCAGTTAAAGGCCTCTTGAAAATGTCTGCTGTTATTTGAAGCTCTGCCAAGAAGAAAGTCTTTGGCTGACTGACGGACAAAATAAATTGTTTTGTCTTGAAGGGTTAGAAATGAGCCACAAAGGCCGATGATCTCTTCCAACGCCTCCGGCTCATCGCAAAGGCCATCCGGCATCTCAACAATCGAAGTAATTTCCTCAAGACTGATAGGTCGACGGACAGTAGCGGTGACAGCAAGAATATCTCTACAAAGACCTGAATGTTCATAACCTTTGATTTCCTGTATCATTCGCACATACAAAGAGTCCAGGCCAGCCGGAAATGTTTGTAGCGTTCTTAAAGCGTTCCAATTTCGAAGCCCTGGGTCTGCTAGCGCTTGGCAAACTAACGCTACCCAGAGAAAAGTTCCATTTGCGTTTGATAAAAAATAATCTTGTATGGCCATCTTTGTTTTATCGTTGTACTTCTTCTTGATAGAAAGTTGAGAGATTTTGTAATAGATATACACATCGACGGCGTTGGCGACAGATTTGGCATTCAACTCAAGACTCAAGTTATTTTGGGTAACAATCGCCAATTTTTCTTCAATCTGTGTCCACTTGCGGCTTGAGACAATCCACTTGACTCGAAAAGGTGCAGATGATGTTTGAGTGATCAGTTCGAGAAGCTGCAGCAAGTCTGTGATGCATTCATCCAGTGCGTCGATAATCAGGTACATCGGTTTTGTTTCCAGATCAGCATCTTGCAAGATGCTGGTCAAGATTTCTGACAAGGCAACCCGTGCATTGGCATCCTCAAATAGATTTTTGCCTGCAGTATCATAATGTCGCCGTACGGGTGAAATGAGTGCTGGTTGCTGGATGATAAGAAGTTATATTAAGCCGCGGAGGACGGCGATGGCATTGTTGATGCGTGAGTCCAGACACAAGAGACTTTTGTAATTCATCAATGATGCCGCAAAGCAACATAGTCTTGCCTTTGCCAGGGTCGCCTTTGATCCAGAGCAGTCGATTATCGTTGCTGCTGCGCCATTGTTGGAATTCGGGGGTTTCAAGCACCCAACTGTATGAGTCTTTTAGAAGGCCGCCTTTAGCGTGTTCAATACGTCTCTTATCGTGCCAGGGGTCAGTGGAGCGTAGGTCTGCCAGACAGGGATCATATTTGTTGATCTCCTCTCGCAGTCGTCTGAATGCTTTATCTTCTCCTTCCCCGTAAAGAATCGGTATTTGCACGTCGAAGATGCCGAATAGAGAATATGCCTTGTCTTCTTTGTGTGTCTTCTTGCGGTTCTTGGCCCACGACATGCGCTCTTCGTTGCCAAAACCGGACAGTGTGTATCCTTGGAGAGCTCCGAGGGGAATCCCAGTCACGTTGTGAATATCGTTTCCCAGAGTCTGCCTATCCCCTAAATATTCCCCCTCCTTGGAGAAGAACTCGACGGTTTTTGAAGCAATGAGTTCTTGAAGGGTCCATCCACGCTTGAACCATCTGCATTGCAGAAAAGCCTGTTTCCAAGTAGGATTAACATTGACGTTCGGCTTATGGGTTGAAACATATACGAGATAGACATAGCACTTGGCTGCATCACAATACCACTTGAACATAGAGTTGATCGCCTCCTGCAGTTCGGCGCTGCTGGACTTGTCGATGCAGCATGTGTCTACCCAGAAGAATCGTAACCCGTCACGAGATGCTTGATCTGCGCAGAACCGGATCTTATTGAAGCCATGTTTGCTGTCTGCTCCGCCATCCGTTAAGTCTTTAAAGCTGAATTCCTCTTCTTCTTTATCACTCCAGGTGTGTGAAAGTATGGCATACGGAGGAATGTCCTTGATCGGAAACTTAGTCAAGTGTATCGTGTCAGTGTTGGTACGTTCGAGAAGACGCATTGTTCGGGGCCGGTTCGGGAGGCAAAAGGACGGTGCCGGCAGGATATTTGGATGGAAAGGGAGGGAGATTGCGATAAAAGCTTGGGGTGAAGTTAGACTATAAGGGTGTGTGTGACTGGACCATGGGTTTTCTTTGTTATAATGTCATGAAGGGAAACGAAATGTATGAAAATTGGGTTTAATATGACTTTGGGCAATCATGGCATGACTGATTTATGCTTTATATAACGATTAATGACACGGCACGACTGTATTTCATTATTTTTGGTTGAGTAATTGAAATTGATGAGTTTGCCTCTCTGACTAGGTACATGTACCTACTAGTGTGATAACGTTATATGTTTTTGCAATCTATAATTTAGGTACTCATGTGAGCATCACATCGAGATCAAAGTCACCCGAACGTCATGAGCAGGCATCCTGTTTCCATGATCTCAACACAAACAATGAGTACATATAAGTACTTTAAAGACACCAGTAATTTTTCAAAAGGTAATGAAGTTCCCGAGGGAACTTCATTCCGGTTTAGGACATGAGGCGTTGTGACGGCTGTCAGGTGACCGCAAGCGCAAGCTTAACTCGTGAGCTTTCAAGCCGGGCTTGCCCACTTCCTTCTTCTTCATGGTACAATTTCAATAAAGAAGTAGATAATTGCAGTGAAACCACTGCCAGAATTTCCACTTCGTGACAGGCGTGGAAACATGGGGCGTGGATTTAAAGCCCACCTAGACCTTGGCAATTTGGCCCATTTTTGGGCCATTCGTGTTCATGGGCGCCTACAATCTTAATACCACTTGGGAAGTGGAATAGAGCTTCTTCTGCACATGCTGTTCATGACGATTGGTTCGGCATGTCCCGTGTTTTGCCTGCTGTGGCTGCCAAAGCCAAACGATGCCCAACCGCACCCTCAACCAAATCTTCATGCTCACCAGAACTCGCAAAACCATGATCCACGTTCTTGTATATCTGTTTTGAGTAAGGTTGAGTCCCAACACCAGAAATTGTTGAGTGAGATTCAGTGCAGCCTTCTGATCCTTTTGTTCCCATAGGTACCCAACGTCCCCGACCGTCTGTCACCCCTACCGCGTGAATAACGGTCAGATTTCTCCATCCCTTAAACGTCTGGTTCGCCGGGACACCAAATTCTGGACACGTCAAAGCGGCATAACATGCCTTTCCGACCGTCTGCCAGCTATAATATTCTTTACCGGCGTCCTGTGCAGCGAGGTAAAAGGCGTGATTCCCGATTTCACAGTTGACGTGCGGATCAACCATGTTGGACGGTACATTAAAGTCCCACTTTTCACTCCAATGCTTTGGGAACGAATCGGGCGACTTGTTCTTGTCGGGGGGTTTGGTGAAGGTACGGCGGTAGTTCTCACGGGGATCCCACTTCATCTTTTTGACTACCGAGGTATGCCACGCCCCAGGGCAGACGTGCCAGTTGGCTCAACCGACATTGTCGTGCTCGGCATAATGCTTCACCATGATACCGAAGCAGTCGGAAATATGCTCGGCGAGCGTGATGGCCTCGCTGTAGGCCGCAAAGTCGTTTCGTCTCAGTTGCTCCTGACCGAGACGTGCAGTGTACTGTATGACACCGTGCGAGAATTCGTGCCCGATGGTGTCGAGGGAGAAGTTGATGATGTGGTTTGAGAAACAAACAAAAGGAGGTGGCTGGGTCCTCCTTTTTGACATTGTTCAAGTGCCCTCCGTCGCCGAAAACAAAATGATTCCTGTCGCCGCACCAGAAGGCATTGTCAAAACCGGCTGAAAAGTGAATCGAGGCGCGAAGCTCCATCCTTTTGCCGTCGATTGATTCTCGATGAAAAACATTCTTATAAAATTTGTACGAAGCCTGCAAACCCGAGATGGTATACATCAAGGCTTCATCCTCAGAAGTTCCATGATCGCCTAGTTTGATGACGGTACTCAGTCTACGCTGTTTGAGGTCCTCGGTGTCATATATCTTTGTTCCTGGGAGCTGGGTGATGCCCGCCGTGCTTGGCCACGCTTCTGGATTCGTTGTATAAAGACTCCTTTTCTCCAAGTCCCATATTACGCAAGTGAATTACTTATGCCCTCCTGTGGGAAGGCCTAATGGCGATGGCGCTTTGTCGACCGCCCGCTGGTGGGCAACCATGGACTTGTGGACGTCGATCAAAAAGTCCAGGTCCTCTATAGAGTTATAAGGCCTGTCGTAAACGATGGAATTATGCATCTCGGAGGAAGGATAGTGACACATGATGGGAGAGTTGGGACGAAGGGCATGGATAGGGATGGATGTGGATGAAAGGACAAAGAGACTGGGGCTGTTCTCTAAACTACAGAAACAGATCTTATACTTTCATGTCAAGACAGGATCTACGCGCCAAAGTGGGGGGACTTGAAAGCTGCATATGCAACTTGATGACTTTGGAAATCAAACCCCCTCACACCAAAACGCCCTGCTGCACCTAAACGCCCACCTCTCATTCCCCTCACAGGCCTGCACGCACTTCCCCAAGTCCCCTTCGTTGACATCGCCGATCTCATCGGGCTTCCCTCTGCAACGACTCTCTCCCTTCCAGTACGCCATCTTTGCCTTGGTTTTTCCATCCTTACAAACGGCGTTGGCATGAATCACCCACTCGGAATCCCTACTGAACGACTCAATGCACTTATCCACTCCGACCCGTTCAATAGTCGCCGCCAACCCTGCATGCCGCTCTGGCGTCCACATGCCGTCCTTGGGCTTGCAGGTGTCCATCGAAAATACGGCTCTCTTATCGCCTCCAGGCCTGCGTAGTCGTCGCTGTTCCGTCTGCGAGGAGTCCTTGGCATCACACCAGAACGAATAACTCGCGGTTCCATCCCGTCCGTGAAAAGTCCTGCAGATCGAGCCCAATTTGGCAGTGAACCCCGCCACCCTGTCTGGCATTCCTGGACAATTGGCAGTCGACCACGTAGCCAGCATTGCTTCTTTTCCGTCGGGGCAGACGGGCGTCCTGAGGGTCCGCAGAGGTTGATGATTGGTCAGACTCATGCAATGATCGAGGGGCACTTCCATCCACGTCGGTGGTCGTTGTACCGCTTCACGAGACCCCCTCTGATAAGAGTTTACCTGACACGCATTGTGTGAAACCAGGGCATTCGGACTGTGCGACTTTGGCTTTTCTGCTGTGACCGCGGCCGCATCTGCCGATAGTCCATCACAGTGCCACATGATTCCTTTTGCATCTGCCGTACCCCCACGCAGGACCGGCATCCTCTGCACGTCGATGCACTTGTGGAGGTCGTCGTCGTTTACGTCCACCACGCCATCCACAAATGTCATTTTCCCGTGGTTACATTTATTTCGACGGTACGCCCAATCGCTTTCACCCGTGTCTTCGAAGCGAACGAGTCTGGCTCGAGTACCGTTGCGGCAGATGGGTGGGTTTGTGATTCTGACTGCATAAAACTCCCATGTTGTGACTGGCCAACCTGTGTGATAAATGAGTACCGAATGTAACTCGAGAGCAGGAATGGCTGATACATACTGCATTCATCGAAAGATTTACTCCAAGCGCCAGTGCCCCAGAACCTATCATTCTCCTTGCAGGGCCGTCCCGTAACATACTCGATGTCGCCTTTCACGCCACCGAATATCTGATGGACGATAGCTGGTGTAGCATCCATCTGCACCAGAGGCTTTCCCGGCTCCTCATCGGCACAACTGATAAGGAGAGACCAGTAATAAGACGGTTGAGGTTCATCCTTGTTTGACCACAGACAAGTGTCACCAGCCGGGATGTCCCGTATGAAGGTTGGGTCACCTTTGCAACCTCTTCGTCGATAGTAGGATATCTTTGGCTTTGAGCCGTCACTGCAAGACGACAATTCTTCGATCTTGAAATTGTTTTGGAGATAGTATTCCCCAGAAAGGCAGACACCGAAAGGGAGTTGGGCTTCGAGGGATTCGACATTGTCAGGGCAAGGAGGTATCTCCTTGCCGAGACTCTTCAAGTCCTCCGGGTGGACTCTCGACCCGGGGAATAGGGTGAGCTTCGCAAAGGGTTCATTGTGTGTTTGGGTTGTCGAGTGTATTATGGCTTTCTGATGTTCATCGGTATGAGCCGTTACTGCTTTGAAAGCCGCGGCCAGCAGAAGGCAGGAGAGCGTCTTCAACTCCATTTCGAGATCGTTGTGGAAGGGATTGCTGAAAAAGTGACTACCCGACCTTGAATGGCCGTTGGGCTCTTTTAAGTCAGCATGTGTTGGCTCAAGGCAGACACACAACTTCTTGGCATGGTTTTGTCGCAGGGGAGATTCGGGAGGCTGATTTGGGCTACACCAACCTTGTTTGGATTCTTGGATCAATCAAATGCTAATGCTTCTCTGAACAGAGTCAAACAGAAGATTGCCTCTGTCGCCAGAGAGCATCTCTGACTGGTAAACCCTAACCCTGAAGGTATGACAACAGCAACAACAACGACAACGAGACTCGATACCCCAAAAGTTCCGAATGTTTTTTTTTATTATGCATTCATATGTTAACCAAAAATCGCTATCAATACAATTAAATCCAAAGCACCCTGCCACTAGCCCAAGCTGTCTATAGCTTAGACTTGGCAGGTCCAACAAGCTGAGAGTTGCCCCTCTTGATGACGGCAACGGCATCGTTGACGAACTCGTCAACAATGGCCTTGGCTGGCTTCTTCTCGTTGACAACAGCGGCACACTTGCCCATGAGATGTGGTGAGAACTGGTCGAGGATCTCATCAAAGTCGACCTCCTCGCCATCCTTGATGGTAATGCCGGCTTTTCTGGCAGCCTCAATGTTCGATTTGGCATCACCGGCAGTGAAGCGGTCGAGATCAGCCTCGTAGGGAATCTTGCCCTTGGCGAGGCACTCCTTGAGCTCGACGGTGCGCTCCTCCTCCCAGGCAACAATATATGGGTTCTTGCGGACGCGCATGGGGCGGCCGGTGAAGATGACGGTGCGGTAGTTGTCGTCGAAGCCGGAGGTGCGGACAGCCTCCTTGTGAGCCTCGGGGGCGCCGGCCTCGTCGCAGAGAACGAAACGGGTACCAACCCAGACGCCGCTGGCGCCCATCATGAGCGCGGAGGCGAGGAGAGCACCGTTGTGGATGCCACCGGCGGCGATGACCTGTACGGGCCTGCCGGTCAATGGGGACTTGTGACCCTTGACAGCATCGACGACGGCGGGGATAAGAACAGTGGTGGGGACGTCACCCGTGTGACCGCCACCCTCGCCACCCTGAGCGCAGATAATGTCGACACCGAGGGCGAGGCACTTCTTGACGTGCTTGGGGTGTCCAATCATGTTCATGTAGAGAATGCCGTGCTTGTGAAGCTTGTCGACAACCTCCTTGGGAGGAACACCGACGGCGGAGACGAAAAGCTTGGCTCCGGACTCGATGATGATGTCGATCAATTGTGGGAGCTTGCCCTTGGTGTAGTCGTAGCTGGGAGAAGCACATGTCAGCGGGATACTTTCGGCATATGAACAACAAAGACCTGGAAGCAAACATACTTGGTCTTGCGGGCGTTGCCGCCGACTTGGGGAAGGAGGAGATCGACACCGAAAGGAGCGTTCTTGTCGTTAAGGTGCTTCTTGAGCTCGCCAATCTGATCCCTGAGCATATCGGGAGTATAGCTGATACCACCGAGGACACCCATGCCACCGGCATTGGTGACAGCCGCTGCCAGCTTGGGGCCGGCGGCGACGTTCATGCCGGCCAGCAGGATGGGGTGGTTGATCTTGAAAAGATCAGTGATCTCGGTGCGAATCTGTTCTGTTTGAGGGGAAACATGTTGTTAGCACGGGATGGGATGCGATTTTGCGATGCGATTAAGAGACAGCGACAAGAGCATGTGCTCGGGAAGCGGCGATGATGCCAGGTGTGGTAGGTACTTACGAGGAGAGGCCATTTTGAGCAATTGTTGGAAACCACAAGATGCGATGGTATCAGTGAGTGAAGGAAAAACAAAATGAGGAAATCTCAAGGTGGAAAGAAAGGAAGGGACTGCCTGGTTAATAATGAATCTGGGGAATGCATTGGATCTTTCCGAAGCGTGGCTCAAAATCCGGGGAAACAACTTTGGAGAACCTGGAAGTCTTGGCCAACTGCGGCAAACGCCCCCAAGAAGGCGCTGTGCCGAGGTTGACCGACGGGAGACGCTAGCCTTTTGAGGCCCTGACCGGGCACCATCTGGCACGCGGTTGGCCTTGTCCGACCGTCCCGACATGCGGAGGTGGAAGACAGGCCGAGGCAAGCTGGTGCGCAGTTGCTTGGCTGCCGTTGAATGTCCGACTGATGCTTAAAGAGTCATGTGCGCCCATTTATTATTCCCGGAAAGGCATCCACTCGCCTCCAGAAACCGTTTCAATTTTTAATCTTGTTTTACTTTTTTCATTTTCTTTAACAATTTTTGGATGGTTTTTTTTCTTGTTAGCGTTCCAAATCATCGGCTCATTCATCAACGGCCAAATAATTGAGGGACAATCCCGTCGCGGACACGTCGGATAATCTCTGCCGCAGCTTATAAACCCTAACCCTTCCAACAAAGAATAGAAAGAATAACGAGACGGCAGAGACAAACAAAAGACTGAAGTCACTGGAGGAATGATTGATAATAGTCAAGCCCGACAAAGATGTCTGCTTTTCCGTAACCTCGGATAGACCAGTGCATGGGATGGTTGTTTTTATATCCGTCCAGTTTCCGCTCGGGGTCTTTGCAAGAAACAACCCTGTCTCCTAACCCCTACCCTAACCCTTCCTCTTACCTTCCTCTTACCCTGGTTCAACAGCAAGTTTTTTGACCCTCTGCTATGAAAAGGGTTAATGAGACGTTATATCACCACGGCAAACAGTATTATATACGTTTCGTAATCGTGAGTATATAAGGCCTCAAGAAAGGACAGTTCAGGCACCAGTAAATGCAGCTAGGAAAGCGCTGTGTTTCCAGTGGAATATTATTACTGATCTCCGTGTTAATCCATTGGTCCCAAACTCATACAAACTCAGTTACTAGAGCATGGCTCAATAATTATTTCTACTCCTTTACAAGCCATCAAAGGCCAAAAACACTGAGCTCTATCTCAGCAGATAAGATGCGAACGTCGCTGCCGTTCACTACGTCCCAATTCGAACCATAGCTTTGATGTACTTAGGAAGCCATCATTGTGTCTGTACAATTACCATCTCTGTTGAATCTGAGCAACCAACGACCTGCACCTGAATAGGTAAAAGCCAAGTCCTACGACGCCAGCAAAGATAATGCCACCAAAAGCCTTCAAGTCCCAATTCCTTGCACGCCAAACCGACATCCTCATGTCTGCGGTCTCCAAATGCCAGGCTCTGCCAGTTGGGGCGCCGAATTTACGATCATACATGACCTCCTCGATCAGATCGCACGCATGGTGCTTCTTTCTAGACGCCACGCGAGCAATGTGCCTCATGCGAGTGACATTCAAACCAAAACTTCCGTCATGATCGACAAGAATTGACCGACACTTTTCCACCACCTCCGACTCTGTAAATGCAGCCTTGTCCATAGCAAGCCCCACTCCAGCGTCCTGAATCCGGAGTCCGTTGAGAGGCTGGTCAAAGAAGAATCCCAACGTGAACATGGGCGTTCCGTGATATATGGCCTCGTTGACGCTGCTGCCACCTCCGTGCGTCACAAAAAGCACAGTTTCCGGTCGTTCAAGAATAGCCCTCTGCGGAGCAAACGGTGTGAAGTACCACTCTGGTGTCTGGTTGTTGATAATGTCAATGACAGATAGGCGTCGAGACCCGGGCTTTCCGTTGAGCTCAATCATGTGGACAAAAGAAAACACGCTGCGCTGTGCCTCGTTGGCTGCCCAGATAACCCCATCAATGAGATCCTCGCGAAACATTGCGGAGAAGGCGGTAAAGAAGCGAACAAGATGCTTCGGCTCGAGTTTAATGTGGGTGCCAAACGAAACGTACACAATCCGACGATGGGTTGAGAAAAAGGCCTTGATTGGCCCCTCAAGCGGCGGATATTCATCAGCAAGGATTGGACCGACAGGTGTAATCATAGGAGGCAGGTCTTTGGGCACTTCGAGGCCCCAGAAGGAGTTGACCAAGGCCAAGTAGTTGGGTTTTTTGAGGAGAGGAAGGTCGTGAAAAACCCCTGCATCTCTGCGCATCTTTCGCACCCACCTAAGGTACTTAACGATGGCGGGTATCGCACGGAGCGGTCTGAGTTCGGCTCGAAGTCTTGTCCAAAACGATGCGTGCTCGCTCGAGAGGGCGTCAGTCTGAAAACCGGGAACACCAGGGATGTATGGAGCTCCAGCCATACCATAGGGCATCTGGGGCCATACCATGGCGAATGGGGTATCAGAGTGCGGGTATGCAATATCTCTCACGGCGTCAACGAAAAAGTCGGCAACGACCATGTCAGGCTTGTAGTCTGCGAATATGTTTTGCAGACAAAAATAGTCTGAAGTCCAGAACTGGTCGACTGTGTATTTTGGTTTAAAGTAGCCTTCGTAGCTGACTCTGGGATCCGAATTCTGTAGTTGGCAGTAATTCAGAGCTTCCTCCTCTGGCGAAAGATCAGGACCCATGATGTGGACTTTGGTGACGAAGCTGTAGTATTTCGACTTGACCCATTTGTCGTGGCCTTGGTGGGTTGCAAACTCGATTTGGTGACCGCGCTGTGCAAGAATCCGGCCAAGCTCGAGGACGGGAGCTGCATGAGTGAACCCTCCGCCTCCCACAACCAAAAGCACTCTGCATTTTGTCAATTCGTCTTTTGGCATCGTGAAGGTCGATGAAGCTTTGAATTCAAAGGGGGGGAACGAATGTGTGTAGGGATGAATATACGTTTTTTTTTTCAAGATACAGGTTGAGATGAATTATCATGAATATACAGATTGACTTTTGGATGTGGGTTGTGATGAGTATTATTTGGTTGAGGACTCACAACATGGGTTGGATTTCCGCCACTTTTCAAGTTGGTGCCTCCAAGTGGTACGATGCCAGAAAATGGAAGGAGCCAACGGATCGATTCGCTGGCCCAAATACAACTGACTCCGGGACCAGTGAGCCAATCGCCGTCGGTAATTCCCGTTATCCTTATCGCCGGAGATCCGCATCCCGCATTCCAAAAGATGTACGGTTGCTTCCCATTGCTTCAGTTCCTTCCCTCATCATCAACATTTTCGGGGCATGTTTGCTTCCGGTTCCGGCGGAGCCAAGCTACACGCTTTTGATCCGTACTTGCTTAATCGAGACTTTTGGTTTGCTGCACGATGGTAATAACGGTTATCCTTTCCCCTTTTAAGTTTTTAACATGCTGCTGGCGCCGTTGAGCTGTTGTGCTACACACTCGAAAAGTTGAAGTCTTGGTGTGAGGTCAATAGTGGAGTTTTCGGGGGCAGGAAGATCCCTGTAACCACTGAATGGCAGTAGCTTTTTTTTCGATAGTCGTTATTTTTTGGGGCTGTTTGACGAGCGCTTCACTTAAGCAACAATCATCCCATCCGATTTATCCGAGCCGCCTCGCAAATCAAGTGCCCGATGATTCATAAGGAACAGGTCTTATCGGTTGCCTCCCTAGCTTAACGAGAAAGAATTCATCACACGCCATCTCAACCGACCACCCGACATGCATCAACATCCAACTTGGGAAATCGTTGTGATTTATTGAATGAGCTGAGATGGTGTGTGCCTGATGGCGGTGGCGCAGTGCGTCTGTGCAACCACGCTCGTTGGTGAGCATGCCTTGCCGCGTTGTGAAAGATGAACGTGAATGCCGCCAAGAGTGTGGAGGAATCCAGCCACGCAGACGGGAAGGATGGAAGTTCTGGAAACATTGGAAATAAAAGATTGAGAAAGACTTGGACTTGGGCATCATCAGTTGCACGTAACTCGGATCCTGGGTTTATATGAGTTGTCTTAGCCCTGACACACGATCTACACCAACCCCAACTTTTCCTCAAATCTCCAGTTTGTCAAACCTTTTCGAGTCGTCGCTGTTACACCTTTTCACGGCTCCTTCCCGACCTCTCATCGAGACCACCCCCACGACATTATCCTCTTATTTCTCAACAACGCTCGCACAGCTTTCCTCTGGTCCACAACTCAGATGCAAATGTCACTTCTACCATGAACGCAACCTTAGAACAACTGTTTCACGACTTTAGAGGCCACGATACCTGGGTCGGAAAATGCGTTCAGAAAGTTTACGAAGCCGCCAACTCATCCGAGACTGTCCTCAACCAAAAGATTATTCCCGGTCTTGTCGGACGCGATGGAGCACCAGGAGTGATAGTCAACAACCTCCACGGCTGGAAACGAGAAGACGTGTGGGGCATCAGTATAGCGCTCTGCAACGAGTACTGTAACCGCTCCGCCTTTGGCATGGTGTTCAACTACCAAACCTTCCTCGGTCGTACGACAAATTATTTACTGCCTTGGCTGGCTCTTACAGCCCAGTTGCCCTACGAAGCCGGAGACATCATCACGAATATCATGTGTTTCTTTATGGGAGTTGGCAGCCCCATGACGCTCACTTTCTCGCTGATGATGACCATCTTCAACCGCCAATGGCTCAGAAAGAAAGTAAAGAGGTTTGGTCATGACCATCCTGGCAGTGTGTTGATACCGAGGCTGAATAATGTGAGCCACTTTCTGGAAGCATCTCAGCAAGTGCCCCTGAGGATGTATCATGGATCCGGGTGGCTTGCAAGCTTGGTGGTGTTGGCAAGCAATGGGACGTGGTGGGAGAGACTGAGCAACAGGTTATTGGCCACCAAGAGGGGAGTCACCTTGTCGCTGGTTGTTCAGATCCTTGTGGCCGTGACTGCATGGATTCTCACCATCATTGGAACGTTTGGTTCGTCACTCGGGAACCACGCTGAAGGTTTGGTCATGTCCAGTTCAACGTTGTGGACGTGGCTCGTACCGGTTATTTGCGGTTGGATTACCGTGGGAACCCAGAACAAGGCCGATGCTGTGGAGATGGCACTCGTGGCGGACAAAGCGTATAAGCCCGGCACATCCGGGGGCGTCTCCAACGGTGTACGAGAGATTCAACAAGCATTTCATGTGTACCATCCTGACGCCAATGACCCCTTGAATCTGTTCGGTTGCGGCATTCACGGCGACGAAACGAAGCCTGGGCCAGTTTACAACTACGCTCGCATATTCACCTGGAGGCATACTGCTGCAAAGCTGTTCAGTACCTTCGAAAAGGCCACAGTGGAGCTGGAGAGACGTCACCGTGCTGCTGATGAACATCAGACCAGGGATAGAAGTCCCTCATCAACTCTCGAAAAAGCCCAAGCCTCGGTGGAACTGCGCGAATTCCAGGCCAAAGCTGACTTGTCAACCGTGACCAAATGCTGCGGACTTCCTGTGCCCGAAACATCTAGCTCAGGGTCGAATGGTGATACTCTGAGCGTTACGAGCCGTGGTAAACCCTATTCCGAGTTAAGGATGTACCCGAGGAATGACGAGCTCGACGCCGACTTTTGGTGGCAAGTCGTGGGAGCAACACTCACGGCCCTGTGCGTCCAATGGGGCACGACTGGCTCGGCAATCATCATTGCGTACCTGACGGACGTCAAGAAGCTGGGGTGCCGCAGCGGAAGCTACCTCCTCTATGGTGTCGTCAGCATGGTGGCCTTTGGCGCTTTTTTGTTGTCGGTCGTGTTTTCCAAGGCGGCTCTGGTGAGGCACGAGTCAATGGCTATGGATGGTCGTCAGCCAAGTGGATTTGCGTTTCATTTTTTCAAGACACTGGCTGTGGGTTTGAGGCTCTTTGGGAGGATATTGGTCATTGGAAATGCTCTATGGTTGATTATTACTTCGTTTTTTGAGCTGATTGGGTTTTTCGATAATTGTTGGTGCGAGGGCGTTGTGTTTGCCTGGGGAGATAAAGCGTGGGTCGTGGTGTTCAAGAATGCAGTCGACCTGGCAGAAAATGCAAGCGGGCCCTGGGGAGGTGGAATTGCGCTGAGCAGTTGTGTCATGTTGTTTTCGTATGTTTGGTTTGCTCTTCTTTGCCGAAAGCCGAGGTAGAGAGAGAGAGGCTGGACCGGCCGGAGTTTGGAGTACACAGATATGATACCCCTTTTTTACCCTTTGTAAATAATTTTTGTATGCGATTAGCTATTTAGATAAGTATATTATTATATACCTACATAAAATATGTCACTTTATGTTTATCGATCAACACCTTCATTGAGACCGAGTCATAATGTCTCAGAAACAAGATTGGCCCGTTTATATAAATCCTCCGGGGATACCAAAGCCACTGTGCCGGATGGTCCAGAACACCGGAGTCCGGAATATTCGGAAGGGCATTGGGTGTCGAAGAAGAGAGTTCGTTTCTCGCTTTTTTGTTGTACCATTTGCCCCAGTCCAAACCACATCTCGGTATAGCAGGAAGGGAGAATGAGGATATTACAGTCAGCCTGTGGACAGTAGAAACACTGCAACTTTCCCTTGTTTTGCCTGTCAAATGCTGAAACCGAACCTAAAATGTTAATCACGAACCCCCGAGCGTCCCCTTGTCAGGAGTTTTTAAGACCTTTGGAGTTCACAATTACGTGACAGAATGATATAGAGAAAGCATCAGCATTAGCAGAGTAGAGCCTTCTGATATCTAGCCATTGGTGCGGACTTTTTGTCATACCTGGAAACGGAGATATTCTGGTTAGGAAGTGCATCCCGCGGTGTCACAACGGCCCGGGTCCCCGGCGGGATGGGCCGGAGCAGAAAATAGAGTAACGAAATAAGTAAGTGGCTTCAGAGCAAGTATATATAAGGTATAGATGAGCTTCCTTGACGATGAAGAGAGTTCGTCTCTCGAGGGCAGTAAAAAAAAGTGTCCAAGTCAACAACACACCACAGACCATGTGCGGAATCACCGTGAGCATCGCCCCGCGGCGAGCTTCTTCGACAACAACAAACACCAACGGAACCACCACAAACGGTACCTCAACCCGTCTAAAAGAAGTTCGCTCCTCCCTCGAAGCCTCCCTCTCCCAAAGTCTCGACAAGATCGCCCATCGCGGTCCAGACGCCCAAGGTATCTGGATCAACGACGACAATACCGTCGCCCTCGGTCATAACCGTCTAGCCATCAACGATCTTTCCGAGTCAGGAACCCAACCGATCCATAGCCCTGATAACACAGTCCACGCCGTCGTCAACGGGGAAATCTACGACTTTGAGCGCATCCGCGCTGAGCTCATCCGCGATCACGACTACAAGTTCAAGTCCACTTCCGACTCGGAGCTCATCGTTGCTCTCTATCAGATTTACGGCGCCCCGGATTTCCTGTCTCATCTCCGTGGAGAATTCGCCTTTGTTCTATATGATGAAACCAAAAACACGGTGATTGCCGCTCGGGATCGGTTTGGAATTAAACCGCTGTTCTGGACTATTGCCGGAGGACGTGTTTTGTTCGCTTCAGAGGCAAAGGCGTTTTTGCCATTGGGTTGGGAACCGGAATGGAACGTGGGTGCCATCGTCGCGGGTGATTGGGTAACCGGAGAAAAAACCTTGTTTAAGGACGTCAAGAAGATTAAGCCTGGACATTGGATGGAGATTAAGACTGATGGGGAGGTTTTTCAGAAAAAGTATTGGGATATTGACTATAAGGATAAGGTAGGTTGTTGTGTTTCTTGACAGGTGATGATGAGTGAGTGAGAGAAGGGCTAATTGCGTTTTGAACAGCGAGAACCAGAGACTAGATCAGTTCAGGAAATGGTTAGAGGCGTGAGGGAGAAGTTGACCGAGGCTATTCGTTTGCGTTTGAGGGCTGATGTTCCTGTTGGGATTTACTTGTCTGGAGGAATCGACTCGTCGCTTGTCGCTGGTATTGTTACCAAGCTGGTTCGCGAGGAAGGGATCAAAATTGGAAATGCAGACGCTTCCAGCCGGATTTGCTGTTTCACAATTCAGTTTCCTAAGGAGTCGGGTTTTGACGAATCTGGTGAGTTTCTTCGGATGCGGTATGAGATATAGAGACTAACCATGATGATGATGCAGAAATTGCCGAAAGGACTGCCAACTGGTTGGGTGTCAAAGTCATCAAAAAGGATATGAACGAGACAACCCTGGCTGAGAACTTTGCCGACGCCGTTTATCATACCGAGCACCACCAGATTGATCTAAACTTTGTTGGCAAATTTGTTTTGTCGACAGCACCAAGGGAGAACGGCTTCAAGGTCGTGCTCACTGGTGAAGGCTCAGATGAGCATTTTGGCGGCTATCCAATTTTCGTTGGTGATCATTTACGAGAGGCAGATCTGGCCATGGCGAATGACGAGCTTGCCGAGAGCGATGAGATTCGTCTAGCACTCGAAGTCAAGAACAATGTGCAGCTCAAAATGGTGTCCGCACGCGCTGGCATCTTCGGCCGCCGCTGGGAGGATTGTGAAGCGTTCAAGAAGGTCAACGGCGTAAGAGTCCTCTCATGGATTCAGAACCTGCAGCCCGTCTTCAACTTGTTTGCTCCCTGGGTTCAGCAGACCTGGGATGGCGTCGATGGTGGAGTGGAAGTCTTGAAGCAAATGTCCCCAGAGGCTCTTGACAAGATCCAAAGCAAGTGGCACCCGCTGCACACAAGTCAATATCTCTGGTCAAAGACGGTTTTGTCGGACAATATCCTCACTTGTCTGGGCGATCGTGGCGAAATGGCTCACAGCGTCGAGGCTCGACCCCCATTCCTCGACCACGAGCTGTCGGAATATGTTAACGGACTGCCTCCCGGTGTAAAGCTTGCCTACACCCCAAACAGGGACAAGGAACGAGCCACGGGCTTGCCATGGGATAGCCCAACAAAACCCGTGACTGACCTCTTTACTGAGAAGTGGATTCTCCGCGAAGCAGGAAAGCCCTTCATCACTCAAGAGTTGTACGAGAGGAAGAAGCACCCATACGTGGCCCCCTACAGTTGGTCAAAGGATGGACCGCTCCATACAAAGTTTAAACAGATTTGCACCAAGGAAGCTGTTGAGAACCTTGGTTTCGTCGACTGGAATTTTGTCGAGACTGCTCTTGTAAAGGCGTTTGAACCGGGCGAAAATGATGGATGGTTCAGAGCGCTTCTCCTTGCTGGTGCTTGGATCAGTCTAGGCGAAAAGTTCGGAATTAAGAAAGCGTCAAAATAAGAAAAAGGCAGTCGAGAAGAAGACATACAAGGAAGGAAATATGTATATGAGACAGAAGGCTACCAAGTAACCCAGACCGAAACCTCCCCCCCAAGCATCTTCCTTCATACCCCATATTATTATAATAAACAAATCCCAGTCCTTAGCCAATCCCTCCCAAAAATAACCCACAAAATCCCAGAACAAAGTCAATAACTTTTTAACTCTCCATTATTCTACTGTTTCAATTTACCAAATCATCCCGTGAGATTTCCTGCCAATATTTACCTCCCCATTCTTCTTCTTCCGCCTCACCGAATTTCCCCTTACTAAATCCTTAAACCCCATAAAGAACATACCACTCAAGGCAGCACCAATAACCAACGCAATCGACAGAATGACGATCAACGGGAAATACAACGAGACGCTCAAAAAGCTCCCCCACCCGGTACCGGGCACCTCATGTCCGGTTTCATGGCTCACCTCGATAGAAGCCAACGTAACCTGCATAGAGTTCAAAATCACCGAGCAAACCGCAAAAGCAGTGATCAACGGCGCCAGAATATGCGACAAGAACGACCCCCACTGCGGCAGCAAATGAAAGTATGCCAAATTTCCCTTGAAGAACATGGCAGTCCTGTTGATCCTCGAAAGCCTCAGCTCCCCGTAGTGATATCTCCTATTAACGTGATCGTCACCCACGAGCGAGAAGGGCTCCATAAACTCGCACCACTCCTCATAGGTAGGGAACTCGCCATTGTCCTTTTTGGGAATCAACTTGTGCTTGTTGCACGCGAGCTCATAGTCAATCTCGAACCGAACGAGGTAATAATAACTCCTCATGAACCCGAGAGACGCTTTGTAGAGGGCTTGGTCCGACTCTTCCAGATATTCCCAGAAAGCCTTTGAGTAAAAATACTGAGGGACCGGTTTAACGAAAATAAAGTTGTAGTACCACACCAGATGGAGCCCAGGCTCCTCGTCGACTATGATCTCGCGCGCGTGGGCCCGTTGGTGATGCAAGGGCATGATGTGGTCGTATGAAGGGGTTTGGACAAAGACGTAGCGCATAAAAGGGAGGAGACCGTCTAGATCTGACGTCAAATGATAACGCCGAAGGTAGCCGGCAAGCGTGCCTTCGTCGCCGTCGACGGTGGCTCTGCGCGAGGCAAATCGGATACGGGGTTGGCCGGGAAGGAACTGCTTCTTGGGGTCTTTGGCTTTGAGAATCATCTGTGGTTCCTTGGAGTCTGCGCCGTCTTCGTTTGGCTTTTTTGTTGCTTCGACGGAAATATGTGTAGGCTTCTCGCCGGCGGCCTTTTCCTGATCAGATGTAGCGGCAGTGGCAATGGAAACATATTCTAGTTGTCCGTTGAATTCCACCGCGAGCCCTGTAAAGGGCGCTTTCGTATTTGCGCGGCCGATTTTGTGAGGGGGAAACTCCTTTGCAGCATCATCCGGGTCTATGTTTCGAAACGTCACGGAACGTTGTTGTGGCACCATGGCTACTTCCAAATAGTTATAGCTATGAAAGCTACTTGGGCGCTGTGGTTGGGAAACTGTCACCGCGCTTCGATCGACGTCGCTGCCACGGAAACTAAGGTAGATAGGTCGAGGCGATCAGTGGAGTAAGGCAAGCCAATATTGACGATGTTCCCGGCTGGCGGGAGCTGAACCTAAACACAGCGAGGGACTTCGTAGATATATAGTATATTCGTACCGTGCTCGATGCTCGCTCATGGGGTTTCAATGTCTGGGAAATTCTTCACGACAAGAAATCAGATCGAAACTCGCCATTTTGAATCAGCTAAAACTTGCTGTTGGCGGCAGGATGGCACGGGGCTGCGCGCAGGGATTCATGCTACCCATGTTGATCTTGGCGGCTAAGCAGATCAAGCTTGTTGCAAGATCTGCCAACACGCGCCCGCGGCGCCGGGAACCTGCAGCTGCCCCACTCAAATGATACCAAACATTGAAACGACTGATCTCTTCGGACGCCGAAGAGATCACGGGTAGGTAACGCTTGCACGTTGGCTACTGGTTGAGAGGAGGAGACAGAGCTTGTTGATGTTGTGATAAGGAAACCGGAAGATTATTCGGCCAAAACTGCGATGAACAAGGCCTATTATCGAAGATCGCACCGCCTTGCCGGAGGCGAAATCGTCTCTGCGGCCGTAAAGTGCGGCCGAGCCCGGTCCAAACAATCTTGACTGAACAGTTGTGTGGCTGACCAGCAAACAAGGCATAAATGAGGGGTAAAAACAAATGGCAGACTCAACGTTATATTGTAAAGCAAAGGATTATCTTAACTATGAATCCAAAAACAATGGAATAGATCCGTTCAGTCACTATCTCCAGTATGGTCAATAACATCGACAACCTTCCTCTTGACACCCGTTGGAGGTGGGGCCGCAGCAGGAGGTCGAGATTTGACGGGTTGAACTTTGTTCAAAACTTCGGGTTGCATGCGAGGAAAGACGGCTGCCCCCTTGCTCACTCGATTCACGGAAATGGGGGCGAGAACTCGCGATGGAGATGAGCTAGACGACGTCGTGTTCAGCTTTTGCGTCGCCCAAGCTCTCATCAATGACGCAGAGCCACTCTTGGCGCCTTGCCCCATGGATGTTGTTCCCCGATTACCCGAGATTTGTGGACTCGATGCCTTTGAACTCGTCGCTGATGAGACCCGTGATAACGTGTGGGAACGGGTTGCCAAGCGTTCGGACACACTAGAAGTGGAAGATGCGGGACTCTCGCCAGGCAGCACCGTTGTCCTTCTATTGCCAGACGTATCCAGCGCTTTACTAGTTGCCAGACTTTGTTTTGCAACGTAGGGCGCCTTGCCTGGAATGTTTGGACCTTGTTGTCCCTCGGATACCACAGACGAAGACATCTCCGGAGTCTGGATGATCGTGGACGGGTTCACAGAGGGTGACGGCTTGCTCCTTCAAGCGGTCTGTGCCTGCTTTTCCCACGCTTGCCGTTATTGCTCGGGCATTTCGTCCCACGCCGTCTCTATCCGATACCTAATCATTTCAGGCGTATGCCACGACTTTCTGGCTTCGGGTGCCATAATAAGCTTAGTATATGCACTCGAAAAGGCGCCGTAGCCGGGAGTGCCTCGATTGTGTTGACGGAGCGTTGTAATTAGTGGCAAAACGGAGGTTGGATTACCGGGTACAGAGTTTTTAGCGTGCGCTGGAGGAGGTACCATTTTGTTATTACCAAACAAAGGATGCTCCCTGGTAGCTGCCGGCGCCAGGTTTGCTCCTAGTATTGGAGGCAGTATAGGCCTTGGAGGTATAGACGTCGCTGATACGGGTAAGAAAGAATGGGGTTGTTGCACCGCCCATTGACTCGCTTGGTGCGGCTGTCTGCCGAGTGGCTGATCATATGACGCGACTGCAGGAGTTGCGGGCGGATAATATTGCGGACCGACTGGTGTGGCTATCATTGACGGTTTGTAGGTCGACTCTGCCTGTGTATATGGGGCGCTGGCTGCCGGTTGAACGTTGGGGTGTGCTGCTGTGGTTGCGCTTTGGTGGCAACTGTTGTCCACCGCCCTCTCCTCGGGCTCCAGGATATCAAAGTCCACAACGTTGACGAAATCTTCATCGCCCAATATAGCTTTGAGCTTGGCGGGACCGAATCTGTCAAGCTCTGCTCGTGCCATGGCTTTCTTATCCATCCATTTGACCCAGGCTGACTGGCTTCCCGGGTGTTTGCTGATGGTCAAATTGCCGTTCAAAAACTTGAACTCGCATTGTATCCGAACAGAAAACTGCGCGACAAAGCACTGAACGTGGGAGATAGCTACTGAGTTCAAAGCACCGATACTGTGAGTCGAAACCTGTGGTTGCTGTAAAAACCCATTCACTGTCGCACAAAGGGAGCAGTGGCAGGGAATAACATTTTGCGGATTCCAACACGGCGGTCTGGTACCTACACCCCGCAGAAGATACGACTCGAGGAGCGCAGCAAAGAGGTGACGATATCGAGGCGTCGACTGTGGGACCCGGTTCTTCTCGAGAATCCCGATGAGTTTTCGCAGAAAGGGAAACCAGAGAGACGAGAATTCTGAAACCTTGATGAGATCTGCTGCTCCCACAATCTTGATGAATAATCGTCTCAAGATGGCATCATTGACTTTATTTTCCGCAAATAGGTCAGAAACAAAGCTGGACAATCGTTCGGCATCGATGGCTCCGGGTGGGACTGGTTTAGGGACCGAAAATTTGCCAAAAACGTCACTGATCTTTTCCAAAGGCCCCAATGGGGTGTATGTCAATGTTGACACCTCAAGAGCATCGATAGCCAGTTTTGCTAGTCGACCGACAAGTTTGGGAGGCTGTGCGAGGTGTTGAGGGAGCCTTCGAAGCCCATTTAGTGCTCCAATCACAAAAGATGTCTGGTTGATGTGTTTTTTAATGACAGGTATCAACCTGTTTAGTTTTTCACGGCAGTGAATGCGAGCAAGGCTGCAAAATGAATTTTGGGGAGCATACACAGATTGAATAGCCTCAGCACCCAAGACTTCAGACACGACTCCCACCAAACCTTCACCGTGGAATGTTCCGGGCGCGTGGGTATCAACCGCATTCAGGGATAAGGTTGCCAGCTTCTGCAGTAGAGACCGGGAATCATCATCAGATAGGTTCAACAGGGTGGCAGTGCAATAACATCTGTGGTGAGCATCAGGGAAGGTCGAGACAGCGGCGAGAATGCTATCAAACCAGTCAGTCAGCTTCCAAATTCGATCGGATCCACCTTTTTGGTCTCTTACCCCTTTTCGACATTTCTCGTGGCTACACGGCCAGTCCGGATCTCCTCCGCCATCCATCGGAAAAAAGACGATAGCAAACGGCCTTCCACTTTAGCAGCAGCCTGCTCAAAGAACTCAAAGTCTTGTGCCAGCACAAACCCCTTCAAAATCTTTCCCACTACAGAATGTGGGAAGATGGCAAGGCCAAGTGTCTGGTCAAGACTCCATGCCTTGGTGCAAATGTCCTTAAGCACGGGAAGAACCCGTTTGCCCCCTTGCGCAGCGGCCGCATTGATGTAGTGTTCAACAACTCCTTAAGTTCTCTTCTCTCGAGGCAGTAACTGCTCGTAAGCTGAAGCGCTGATTTGGCTCCCGGTATGAGGAAGTCGGCCACGCTATCACGAGGGACGAGAACTATGGCAACTTCGAGAAGGGTGCCGTCGCGCGGAGTGAGAGGCCGGAGGTACGATTGGAGCCAGTTGGAGTGCTCAACAGGTATATCGTGGATGAGGGCGTGTCCATCTCGATCGAGTATGGAGCGACTGAGGTAACCTGGTGGAGGTTCAGTTAAAGGCGTGTTTTCTCTCTCAAGCAGGGCAAAGAAGAATTCTAGTGAGTATCTTCCGACACAAGAACAAGCGCTTCAACAACCGTTCGGTCTATTTTGAGCAGATCCTCGGTACAGAATTTGGTTTCGGAGTACTTGTTGTCAAGTCGATAATAAAAATGGTCAGCTGGTCGTGATGTTTTGGCCCTGTTGGTCCACCGTTGCAGTGTTGAGCGCAAATACTCGACGGAGTCGGTGGTTGGCGACACAGGTGTGGGGGGGTTGTCAGGTTCCTTTTTTGTTTTGGTCGTAACAGAGGCACGAATATCATCCAATTCGGCGCAAATGTCGGATTTGAAGTCTCGAAATGCATCTTGTTTCAATTGGGCCATCAAGTTCACCGAGCCGTAGAGGGTGGATGCCGCGTTAAGGCGGCGGGGTATTTCTGTGTCGGAGTCGGAGTCATCGCTGAAAATGATAATTTTTTGAGAGTTATGGGGCTTGGAGGAATAAAGTTGAAATCCATTTCGAGGTACTATTGGTGAGGGGCACTTCTTTTTCCTTGGAGGTGACATTTTGAGCCAGGTTGCTTCCACTCATCAATCGGTAACACAAGCTCGGTCAGAACCGATCCCGAACTTTTGGGAACGCGTTGTGCCATTGACGCGCTAGCACGTGTGCGTAGAAATTCCTCTGGCAGAATGCCTAACAAATATACTATAGATCTGCACAAGAAATTGCTAGGTACGCACACGTCACCCCAGCACCCAGTGGGCCAAAAATGGGTTAGGGTTATGTTCCCATACTCCGTACCACAATACCTCACAATGACGGCAATGACGGCCACGAACGAGTCTTACTGGTTTTTTTTGGTCATGCTCCCTTTTTTTTATAAGGAAAGATTTTCAAAAAAAAAAAAAAAAAAAAAAAACCGTCATAATGAAAAAAACGAAAGGAAAAGGAGAAATAAACATCAAATTGTCCATCCATCACTGTTCGATCTTGCAGCCACCTCCAGCGGCAAGGAAATATGAGCAAGGAGAGTGAGTGGTGGTCAATACCCATAATTTCCCTTTCTCGTGCGCAGTATGCCACCGGTCAAACGACAACTTCGCGAGGTGCTACAGCATACTCGGCATTCTTTCCTACTGCGTGCCTATGAGCCTCCCGGGGCTTTGCCTCCTCATGTCCCTCCTCAAGTACAAACCCAACCGGAAGCTCATAATTTTCGTCAAATTCCTTCGTGACCTTCAAGGCCGAGCCGCCCACGTCATGTCCATACGCAAACTTGAAAATCTCGGCAATATTCTCTAAAAGTTACACTTGATATTAGTAGCAAGCCCAGGTCGTACAGTAAACTCAACAGCCGCGGCCAACACTCACTGGGGGTTTCCCCAACAGGGAAATATTGGTCAAGTTCGTCGGATATCAGGTGAGTTTGGTCCTGTCCCACGTTGCTCAAAATCTGCATCGCTGCAGCCCTGTTGCGTCGAATCTTTTCGTAAAGTGCCAGTCTCTGAGGGATTTCTTCCACAGTGACAACTCTTTGGGGAGCAATGCTGAGAGCACATCCATCTTCAATACCTTGAGCTCCACCTTGGCCTTGATCTGTTTAGTGCTTTCGTGTCAGCGTGTGCTATATGTGTAGCTAAGAAGCCAGGGTCGCTCACGAGGCAGCATCGGATGCGCTGCATCTCCTGCAAGGACTAGTCGTCCACGGTGCCATGTTGTGTTCGGGGGCCAGTATAGAAGAGGCCATAGTTTTATGTCTGTTGCTTTGCTAAGGAAAAATTAGTCTCCAAATTACACATAACTTACTCAAACCACACATACTTTACCACGGCCAAAACATTGGGATGAAAGCCTTTAAGCCTCTCCAAGACATCTGGCTTTTCAACCGTTGCAAGATAGTCTTCCTTGGTGACCTTCTTTTCCATGTTCTTATCGAGGTAAAGAACAACAAAGTTGGGAATCTCACGACTGTAGGTCAGGATATTCATGTTAGACTCAAAATCAGCAATCTCAAGACTTGTCACTCGTGGCAACGTACGCGCCATTGTCTGTCATAATTCTTATTATAGGCTTTTCTCCAGCTGCTCCGCGATGCCACCACTGTGTCTTTGAATCTTTCTCAATGGCTTCCGCAGGAATCAAGAAACGATAGCACATGTTATAATGGGCTGGAGGTGCCGGTTGCACGTTCTCCTCCAAGACAAACTCAGTTGCCAGGGAGTGGATTCCATCGGCACCGACAACAAGATCGCCCGATACAACCGCGCCGTCTGCAAGAGTGATGGAGGCTGCTTCGGGGTTCTGGGCAAGAGGTTAGACCAAAGTAGCACAAGGGTCGGCGGCTATGGGAGCCAACTTACATAGCTTACAACCGCTGATTGCAGATGTATGGATGCCGGTCGACCTGGGCCAGAAGGATCGGTAGCCATTGTTTTCAGCATATTGTGCAGATCAACACGATGCGCAAGCCATAGATCGACTCCACCATAGCGAGCACGGTTGGCATCGTGCGACACAATATTCTGCGTTTCCAATGTGAAGGGATCGACAAAAGCCTGAACCTGTCCTCTCACAAAATGCTCCTTGACTGGATCAAGGCCCCAGGCCAAGAGAAACCGGCCGACATTCGGGGGGACGGTGATGGCAGTTCCAACTTCCCTATTCAATGCAGACCGTTCGTAGATTTGGACTGTATGACCAGCCCATCTGAGAGCCACGGCTGCTAAGAGGCCGGCAATGCCAGCTTCCACAATTATGATATTAAGAGGCATGACGAGATAGTATTGTGCAAGTTGAAGTCGGTGTGAGGTCCCAAATGAGGGAGCTGTGATAGTGATACATAAGTAGGGACATGGTGAATCTATCTAACAGTAACAGGGGACCAACGGCATGCAGAGACCTTGTACATGTACCTCGTTCTATCTGGCGTGATATCGTCACATCCTCCATTTAATGCATGTCGTTGGTGGTAGGAATGGTGCTGTGGTTACCCGACTCCATGCAAGCCACCACGGGATGGACTGGTTGCTGAGTGAATCAAAGTCACAGTCTCAGATGGGGTGGTTCCCGTAAATGTCTTTCTATTACTCATCGACCGGTCGCCCGGGTTTTGTGTTACTCAATTTGCTTCATGTTACAGTAGTTGATTGATAAGAAGAAAATGAGACTTTTGGAATGCTGGAGGTTTTGGATTTATTTTTGATTATTACGTGCCTTCCTGTTTTCTTTCTTTCTGTTTTCCCTTCCGGTTTCATTCCAACTGCCTTGAAAATACCCCACTGCTCAAGTCTCTCCTTATCAACCCACCATGACAGAATTGAGAGAGAAAGAACAGCCCACCGTGGTAGCTGCTGCAGAGACAGGGATATCTGACTCCTTCCACGAAGAAGATGGGGGAGAAGCCGACCAGCCAGTCCCTCGGTTGCATGCCAAAACTTGGCTCGCCATTCTTGCTGTTGGATTGATTTATATGGCCCAATTGGTTTCACTTATTGGTGCCGGAGCTGTGAGTTATTTTCCTGATTAGGCATTCACAATCACCAACTTTCTAACCATCTCGACGTACGTCGATAATAGCAAGGGCAAACAATTGCTGCCCACTTCCATGACACCAGCAGGGTAGTTTGGTTCTCGGCTCCAATTGCAATTCTGACTGTGGTTTTGGGCCCAATCGTCTCACAAGCAGCTGATTATTGGAGTCGAAAGTGGCTTCTCGTCATCTTGACCCTTTTTGGCGCCGCCGGCTCTATCGTTGTTGCTCGTGCCACGAGCATCAACATGCTCATTGTTGGGTTCACCATCATCGGAATTGCTTCGGCGCCCAGCCCCTGCTCCATGTCGTCACCTCTGAAGTCTTGCCTAGACGATGGAGGGCATATGGCCAGGCATCCGACATGGTCTCAAACGCCCCCGCTAGCATCCTGGGTCTTTATGTTGGCGGAGGCCTGAATCGGACATCAAACCCAGCATCCGACGGTTTTCGATACTATTTCTACATGACAATGGGACTGTTTCTTGCAGCATCCCTCTTGTGTGCCATTGTATACAACCCACCACCATTGCCTACCCAAACCGAACTTACCACTGTTGAAAAACTCAAGAAACTAGACTGGGTTGGGTATATCCTTCTTTCGATGGGATTGGTCCTCTTCTCAGTCGGCTTGTCATACTCCAAGAATCCGTACGAATGGTCCAATGTACGGGTTTCGGGGACTTTTGCCATCGGGCTCGCCATCTCCATCGCACCGGCAGTCTACGAGACTTACTTCAAAAAGGATGGCATGTTCCATCATGGCCTTTTCACTGGAAATAGAAATTTCACCATTGCCACGCTCTGCGTTTTCTCCGAAGGCGTTGCCTTCTTTGCGGCAAACACCTATTTCGCTTTTCAAATCAACGTCCTGTACGAGAGTGATGCTCTTCTCATTGGCATCAGATACAGTCTTATGATGATTACCGCGGCATTTGCTGCCTGCTTGACTGGTTGGTATTGTGCTGTGTTTCGAAAGGTACGGTGGGTGACGGTGTTGTCATTTCTCATCTTTACAGCTTTCTTTGCTGCCATGGCAAATACGGATCGCAATACAAACACACCAACATGGGGATATCCAGTCATGCTGGGGGCCGCCCTCGTATGACTCTCACGACGCTCATCACTGTTGCCCAGCTCTCCACACCTTCTGAGTTGATAAGTGTAGGAAGCGGGATTATCATCAGCGTGCGCTCACTTGGCGGGACTATTGGTCTTGCCATCTACAATGCTGTCTTCGTATCTGCTATGGGCCAAGTTGGAGACAACATCGCGAACGCCGTGATTCCCAAAGGTTTCCCGCCTGAGAACCTGGGCCCTTTGGTCGGCGCTCTCACTGCCCACAACAACACTGCTCTATCTATCATTCCTGGTGCGACTCAGGAGGTTGTCGGCGCCGGCGCCGGCGCTTTGCTAGACACTTTTGTTGTAGCTTTTCGTCGCGTTTGGATTGCAGGTTCCTGCTTTGTTGCTGTGGCTGCAATAAGTAGGTGTTCATCCATTTCTATTTCGATCAGGTCAAGAAGCTGACTCGGTGGCTATAGTTGCTATTTTTCTGTTTGACCCGACCAAGGAGTTCAATATGCACATTGACTACCCTATTGAGAAGGAAGAGGAGTTGTACTCGGCTTGATGGAACCCATCTCTGGACATTGTTCTTCTGGATATACCAATGTATTTTACTATGGTCCAAGCTTTCTTTGACATATCCCTTGCGTGGCAATGCATCTATCAAGCATGCGGGACATGGCCGGAATATGCTTTCTGAAAATCCCAACTATCAACGGACTCAGGCGAAAGGCTAAACTAGAGGTAAAGCTCGCGAGGCCCCGAAACTTTGTCGTTCGGTGACAAAACGGTACATATACGGAGTACATTTCCAATAAGCCGAGGAAGTGAACTTTGTCTTCGAGCGGTACGATAAAAATTCCATTCATGCATGATGCGCGTCATGTCCGACATCTCTTTGTTCGCGGTAAATTCGTGTCGTCATTTCCAGGACTCGGTCAAAGAAAGAAAAAAGGCAACAAGCCTGGTGGCTGTGGAAATATATATTTTAAAACGGGAATAAAACAGTTATATTCAGGAGGGGGAGAATGGTCTGGCCAGACCTCCTGGGGGACTCTGCTCCGCCGAAACACCTCAAGAGAATGGGCACCAATCGGCTTTGAGCAATGACATGCCGATCTGCCGCCTGCTGGCTGCAACTGGTGTAAAATCCGACAGACAGTGTGAACAGCCCAGCGCATGGAAACCTGGAACGCCTCTTTGCCACTCGACTCGTGACTGACTTATAATAAACAACACCCGTAATAAGCTTGCAGGAAAAGATGACCTTCATGATTACTCACTTCTTGTCAGCAGCAACCACACTTTACTGACAGGTTGAATGGCTTTGACATACCCCGAGACAGAGGTGCCGTCGTCAACACTGTTGGCATACTGCTCTCGACCCACCCCCGCAAACCCAATCGATCCGGCCCGGGTTCCTTCCAGTCCGCCATCATCAACTTCAACATCATCACTACCAACTTCCATCGAGGAGCTGGATGGTGAATCCTTTGCTTTTGGAATGGAGAAGGGATTTTGGAGGGTGAGTTTTTGCAATTAAAAGGTTTGCTGTTATTTTTTTGCAACATGATCACCTGGCTAATTAATACACAATTGTCTGACCAACTTCAGATCGAGCAAGGCGCACTTGAACTGTTGAGGTTCACAAAACTGTTCCAACAACATCGAGACAACATGTCAGATAGCGCCCGAGCAAGCGTCAAGCCTCTCCCAAAAGAAATTGATCTGATTTCAATGTCCCAACTATCGTATGGCGTGTTGCGTGCCGTCGACGATCTCAGACTTCATCACCATAAAGCGGCAGATGATCAACATTTGCGGTCGAGCAACATCAAAGCGCGCAAGAAGAGGACATCCCGATTAAGAAAAGGCAAAGGGCCATCCATCTATTCGACCACCACGGCGGCAAGAACAGCCAAGATGAGTAAGAGTTGCGAAGAGTGCTTTTGCACAAATACTCCCGTATGGAGAAGTGATCCGATGGGTCGAACGCTTTGCAATGTCTGCGGTCTCGTATATGCCAAGAGGTGTCAGAAGTACAAGGACCGATCAAGATACGGATAGTCGTCGGTCGTCGGAGATTCGGAACGGGACAAACGTCGCATGCGCACGGGATTTGGCTGCCGAAAGTCTCCGTTGTCAAGTTTCAACAATGCGCCAATAGCAAACCCAACAGGCAACTGCCGTTCAGGCATGGCTCAAGGGTTGCCTCGGTCACCTGGGCCAATGGGTGGAAACGGCGGGAATCGGGAGCGTTTCGAACCCGAATGATTATTTTTATTGCTAGCGCTGTGGGTGACACCGAATGGGGATTATAAAGCCCCCACTAAAACCAGGTCGAAAGTCGGCCGCGGTGTCATGTTGGTTAACTTGGTTGTTTCAGAGAGTAGGGGTGCAGTGCAGTGCACGCTTTCGTCTTGATTGTGCTGAGGGCTACTACGTATGTCTTTGTTTATTAGTAATCGACTGTTTGATTCATCGGATGTCGGTATGAAATCCTTATTAGTCACTCTGAAAGGGACTGTTGCATCGAAGTGAAATGATCGGTGATTGAAGCACCAGGGGCCCCAGCCAAGGATCCGCGATGATTGCTAAAACGTCTCCACCATTTGAGAAAAAACTGCGTCGATAAAGAGCTGTTTGTGGTTGGGATTCGTCTCGAGAAAATGGCCCGTTGTCGCCAGTTGGGTTGTTGGACCGACTCATGTTGTGATCTTTGGGAAATTGGCGGACAACGGAAAATGCTTTGAAGTTGCACAGCCGGGAGTAATGTGAGCGTTTCTGGGTCGGAAAGCGGTTGTGTAATTGTTACTCTCGCACTCAATCATCGGTGATCCCATTGTATCCGATCGTCCCTTTTTTTTGTCGCATTTTCCCGAACCAGATGGATGGCTCATGTCTTTTATAAAAAAAGAAAGAAACCAGTCGCGTGCCATGCTGCCGATTGTTGTCCCTTTGTTTTTGCAGAAACACTTGTTCATCGGTGTGGCGTCATGGGAGCAAATCGTCCATGGATAGCGCCGCCCAGAGGTGGCATCCATCCATCTCTGTGGAGAGCGTTTTTCCAAGGCACTTTTGGCCCTTGGGGCTGTTAATGCAGTCACTAAAAGGGCCCCCACCAAAAGACTTGTTCTCGCGTGCCTCGCAACCGTGTAACGTCAAACAAAGCCAGTTGGGCAACGACGAGCCGTTGACCGTTCCGACCCATCCGGTGCAGTCTTGGGGGAGGCGCAACGACATTGGTCCGGATTCCATCACCGCCCCGAAGCCAAGAAGATAGGAGTGTATTGTGCCGTGTTGGAAAACGAGCAGGAGTGAGGCTTGGGTCTTGGGGTCCTTGTACGTCTGGGAACACAAAATTTCTTGGCTTTTTTTGCACCCAAATCCCGATCTCAACCAACAGAATGCAACACGATGGAGCCTTGGTGTGCGGAGTTGTCATGCGGATTAACATGGACCTTGCCTGGAGTGGGAGTGGGATCCCGCCTTGGTCTTGAACTTTATCAGGGGCTAGGAAAAAGGGCATTCACACTCACAGTCAAGTACGGATAGCAGGCACACTTGGCAAGGTTGTTAAAACCGAGATCCGCCCCAGAAAACAAGTTTCCAAGACTTGTTGCCGTCTGATCTGCTGCTCTGCATTATCCAGCCTCCAATTGTTTTGTTTTTTCTCTCTCCCTCTCTTTTTTTTTTCTAGGCCATCAAGGTTGGTCGTTGTTATTGCCGTTGTTGTTGTTGTTGTTGTTGTTGGGTGTGTCGGTTCCGTTCCTTCCCCCATCATCATCATCATCATCATCATCATCACCACTCACGGTCACATCCGAATCTTCAACTTGGGACCACGCGATCGTCCAAATCCGACTTTTGTCACTGCCAGGCACCACTCTGCTTTGCTCTGCCAGTGCTTACATTCATTGCCACTTTGCTGCAACACCCAAGATGGCGGTCGGCGCCATTTTGGAGCCACTCGTCGTGGTGAGCTTCCTCGCTTTTGGCACCATTGTAAATCGCAACAAGTCGGCCACTTTTTCGGGACGCAGCCCTTACTCTGGATCCCTGCCTGCTCCTTGGCAGCACCTCAAATACCCAAAGGATCCAGAATTTGACGATGTCGAATCTGCAAGACCCAGTCATGACCACGACAGAGCTCTGTTGGGATCACCACTCAGCAGATCGAGCAGCAGCTCCGGTGAAACGCTCGCCGACGATGCTATTTCCAGGGCACCTTCACCATGGCGCACCCGCAAACTCAAGTTCATGAGCTGGGAGCGCGAGGTCACGACACCAAACACCGAGATCTTTATCAACCGCTTCCTCAGCAGGGTCCTGCAGCGACTTCCCTTCTTGGCTGAGGTTTGGTACTGGGCTCTTATCTACTGGGTATGCCTCCTTTCTTCAAACACTGTCGTTTGAACAACTCTGAACTTACACGAACTTCAGGTCTACCAACTCGGACGTGCTTTTACAGCAGTGACTCTCCAGGAGTCCACAGTTGACACTGCAAGGCAGCATGCCCTTCAGGTCATTCACATGGAACAACGCCTGGGTATTTTCGTTGAGCCCGCCATCCAACGCTGGTTCCTCGAACGCCCTGAACTCCTCCGCTGGACCAACAAGACTTATTCCTTCATTCACATTCCCGGCACCATCCTATATCTTATTGTTCTTTACTACGTCACGACCACGCGGCCCCGGCACAAGCTTCAGGACGAGCAGGGTGGCAAGCCCTTGAGGAGCGACTGGAGGATTATGGCACCAATCTTCGGGCCCGACGTTTACGAGAAGAGAAGGAGAACCATGGCCATGTGCAATCTTTTGGCCTTTATCGTCTTCACCTTTTGGCCCTGCATGCCCCCTAGACTTTTGAGCGATCCCAACTATACGGGAGAGTTTGCGAAGGAGGCCAAGAGTTTTGGTTTCGTCGACACCGTGCATGGAAAGGATGGCGACAGCAGTGTTTGGACCACTAACAAGTTTTGCAACCAATATGGTGAGTATTGTTGACTTGATGCCGTACTTTTGTCTCGGTTGACTAATCCATTTTCAGCTGCCATGCCCTCGCTTCACTTCGGATACTCCTTCCTCGTAGGACTTACGATTGCCACAGTTCCCCTCAGAAAGTCAGGCAGACTCGGCTGGAGGCGTCTTGCAATCGTAGCCATCGGAATGATCTATCCCGGCATCATCCTCACCGCCATCGTTGCGACCGCCAATCACTTCATCCTCGACGCCGTCGCCGGCGCTACTGCTTGCCTTATCGCTTGGCGTTATAACCACCTCTTGTTGAACCTTCTCCCGATCGAGGACTACTTTTTGCGGCTCGTCAGAATTCACAAGCCCCGGTAAATAATTAATTATTAATCTGGAAACGATACTTTACGGTGCGCTTCCGCGACACATCAACAACTTGTATACTTGCATTACATCAGTTAAAAAAATATCTTTTTTGGAGCTGGAAATTTTTGAAGGGTTCTGGGATTTCCTAACAATACCCCTGGGACTGGACATTGAGTGGGAAAGGCAGAGGCAGATTATGCATACATAGCAACACTGTCTATTTATCAATGTGTTTGGACATTTTTGGGGACGGAGTTGGGGAAATACTTGTCGAAGGCCATATTTGGTGGTTATCTATATTTTACATGGCCTGATATATTAGACACGGAGCTGCATGATGTTAGTAGAGGCTATCGTTTCTCTTGTTCATAATGTACATTTCAGTGCTTATTGTCGAGTTCGCCTTGGCGTGTTGTGCCCTTCAGTGTCCTCGCTCTGCTCCGTGATGTGTATACAGCTGTTTTATTGGGCAACGGCGATGTCGGTCGAGAGTTTGTCACGCTGATTTCTTGTTTACTGCTTACCAATATCAGTGTATAAGACATTTTCTTTCATTAATATAAATCAATGCTTGGCGTTTTGTGGTTCTCTGGTGTGAGCGGGACGTGCCTCGTGGTCTGCCTCGTCTTCATGCCAAGCTTGTGATGTGATTCGGAGGGTTTGCCTGCAGAGTTCTTGTATCTTGGCAGAATGAGGACAGAAGAATACGAAATGAACTTTTCGCACCTTCTTGCGTTTCTGTTGCTGCCTTGATCATGAGAAAAGAGTCAAAATATGATTCATGAACGCGTGGAGATGGTCGGTGACGTCGGTACCCCGCCCCCGCACAGTGTCTTGACACCTCTCAAACGGTCCAGGACCGAGTCAAACTGGGCGCGGATCAGTTAAAAGTTTACTGTGATGAAAATAAAAGTCACATCCGTGGAATTATAGTGCGTTTCAAAAATCGAGCTATTGCTTTGAATTGCCGATTACTTGCAGCTGGTGGGCTTCAAACCAGCGATGTTTTGCTCAGTTGAGCATATCGTCCTCAGTGAAATTAGGTAGGCGCGGCAGTGTAATATGAGCAGCAAGATTTTTGATTGGTTGGACGCTTCCAGAATAGGCAACCACAGGGTTTATCCCACACATTTCACGCGAGGCAACCACCCACCCCTCCTTTGTCACACCTTCGTGATGGTGAGGAGAAATATGGGTGTTTTGGAGGTCCTTCAGCAATTATCAGGTAAAATTGTATGGTTCGTTCAAAAGGTTTTTAAAGCCCTTCCGTAGTTCCTTCTCTGTGGTATGAGCTATCTCCAGTAAGCAGCCACAAACGCCTATCTTCCACTCAAAGTTCAGATACTCACTTATATAAAGGGTGTCTTTCCATGGTGAATTCAACCAACACTTGCTTCTGATTCTTCATCATCTTTCGAGTTCCACAATCTCTTCAAACTGCGCTTCATAGGGAAGGCACAATCTACCTGACCTCCTTCGCGAAAAATCAGCCCAACACCCAACGTGGTACGAAACTGTTTTAGGTTCAATATTTCCGACTTGGCTCGCATTGAATTGCTGCATACTTATACTTGTGTTTGATCCGCCATCTGAATCCCAATGGCATACACTAACAACCACACCACCATGCTATTCGGCCATGTTTGCGGATTTTACTACCTCGCGGCAACCCGCCGCCAGTATCTCCCACAACTGTCGCTCTCTGTCAACGCCCAGATCATCTCATCAACATCCCGAACAACTCTAACACAATCATTCGTCAATCCTCAGTCAGACCCGATTTCTGAGCTGAGATACACCTTCCCTCTCTATGACGGCGTTTCTGTCGTGAGCTTCAAGTGCACCATCAACAAGGACAGAGTCATCACCGGCGTCGTCCAGGAGAAGGCCGAAGCCCGCAAGACCTACAATGATGCCATCCAGCGAGGCGAGACTGCAGGCCTTCTGGAGCAGTTGCCCGAGGCAAGCGACGTCTTCACCACCACTGTCGGTAACGTGCCTGCAAATGCAACCCTGGATGTCAAAATTACGTATCTGGGCGAGTTGAAGCATGATGCAGAGGTTGATGGAATCCGTTTTACAATCCCCACCGCCATCGCCCCTCGATATGGTGATTATCCCGGCGAGCTGATCCGATCAAGTGCGGTGAATAGTGGTGGAATTAGCATCACAGTCGACGCCGAGATGGCTGATGGGTCCAACATCAAAACTATTCAGTCCCCAACTCACCCAATCTCCATTACCGTCGGTAACACTTCCAAGGGTTCTGTCGCTGGCGCAGAAATGTCTCTTCAAAAGGCGTCGGCCACATTGGCCCTTGGTACCACAGAGCTAGACCGGGATTTTGTTCTCCATGTTGTTGCTACAAACATTGCTAATCCAGTTGCCATCTTGGAAGAGCATCCCCGTATCCCTCACCAACGGGCCCTGATGGCAACTCTGGTGCCCAAGTTCAACCTGCCATCCACTCGACCAGAAATCGTATTTGTTGCCGACAGATCAGGCTCCATGGGCAGCGGCAACAGAATCCCAGATCTCAAGACTGCTCTGCAGTTATTCCTCAAGTCCCTTCCGGTTGGCGTCAAGTTCAACGTTTGCTCGTTTGGTTCCCACCACGAGTTTCTGTTTCCCGGCGGGTCTCAATCTTACGATGCCTCTACCTTGGAAAAGGCCACCCGCTACGTCCAAGGGTTCGATTCAAACTTTGGCGGAACTGACATCTACAACCCAATGGAGGATGTAATCAAGAAGCGCTTCAAGGATATGAATCTTGAAGTGTTTTTGCTAACGGACGGTGAGATATGGGACCAAGAGAAACTCTTCACCATGCTGAACAAACACATCCCCGAGAGCAAGGGCGCTATTCGAGTCTTCACTCTAGGTATCGGCCGTGACGTCAGCCACTCCCTCATTGAGGGTGTTGCTCGTGCGGGCAACGGCTTTGCTCAGGTCGTCGGAGACAATGAAAAGATGAACAGCAAGATAGTACGCATGCTCAAGGCATCCCTGACACCTCATGTGTCCGACTATACGCTGGAGGTCAATTACGAGAAGGAATCCGACGCTCCGCCCCCGTATGATGACGACGACGATTTTGAGATTGTTGAAAAAGTCATGGACGCGTTGAATATCAATGTCAGTGAGCCTCAGGAGGAGAAAACCGCAGCCAAGTCGGCAAAGCCGATCTCTCTTTTCGACAGCTCAGCCGACCCGGATACAGATATTGTTGATTCCACTCTCGATACGACTGCAGGTGGCAAATACTCGCACGTCCCTGCTGTTTCCGAGCCCAAGTTCTTGCAGGCTCCGTTTGTCATTCCTCCTCTGTACCCATTCAGCCGAACGACGGTGTATCTTCTTTTGTCTCCTGGGACTATTCAAAAGAAGCCCAAGTCCGTGGTGCTTCGCGGCACATCTCAACATGGGCCACTGGAACTCGAGATTCCAGTGACGGTGCTGCCGAAGAAAGGTGAGACGATTCATCAGCTGGCCGCCCGCAAGGCTACCCGAGAGCTCGAGGACGGGCGTGGATGGATATACCACGCAAAGGACAATAGCGGCAAGCTGCTGAAGGAAAGATATGAGGGACGTTTCTCTGACATGGTTGAGCGCGAGGCAGTGAGGCTTGGTGTTACGTATCAGGTCGGTGGCAAGTGGACTTCTTTTGTTGCCGTTGAAGCCAATAACGGAGAGAAGTCCTCTCAATCCCTGGCAGGTTCATCACTACCCGACCAGATCAATCAAATATTGCAGAGGGGCGAGAGACTCGAGGGTGGCGGTCCCGGAGCGCAGATGCCCCTGGCAAGTACCGCAAGCATGTTCTACGCCCAAGCCGCCCGACCCCAGGCAGCTTCCAAGAAGAAATCGGGTGGGCTTTTCAGTATTGGAGGCGGTGGTGGACTTTTTGGTTCTGCCGCCAAAAAATTTTCCAGAAACAGTGCTAGCACCCCGACTGGGGGCCCGTTCGGTGCTCCACCACCGGGAGCTTTTGGAGGACCATCTACATCGGCCTCGACATTTGGAGCTACGACCTTTGGTGCACCAGCAGCGGCGCCCACAGGTTTTGGTGGCATGCTTTTTGGTGGACAGGCAGCACCACCCCCGCCCCCGAGCCTTAGAATGGCTGCACAACAACCCCCACCGATGGCTGAGTCTGCAGTTTACGATTTCGATGAGTCTGACTCTGAGAATGCGACTGGATTTGGATTATTCGATGATGCACCGCGTAGTTACGAGTTTTTGAATGAAGCTGAAGTCGTGTCTGGGGATACGCTTGACGTAATTGTGGCCCTGCAGACTTTTGAAGGAAAGTGGGCCTGGAGTGATCGGCTTTTGGCCCTTCTGGGTTTGAAGAAGGAGGACGTCAAGGTCCAGGAGTCTGATGGAATTGCCACTGCTATTGTGTTGGCATATCTTGAGGTGAGACTTGGGAACAGGAAGGATGAGTGGGAGATGCTTGCTGAGAAGGCTCGGGATTGGTTGAATGCTCAGGGTATCGACGCTGAGGAGCAAATTGCAAAAGTCAAGGGTTTATTTTGAGTACTGATTTCAAACTAGGTAATATCGGGGGGTTTCAAACACAGGAAATGATGGATCATGCTCTTTTGAGTATTTAGTCTTCGTTAGTCGGAATATATATTCAGTATAGCTTAACATACTCCCTCGTGTTCATCTGTGTACATATGTCCCTACTTTTTTCTCAACAACCGTTCAACCTCATCCGTAATATCAAACCAAGGAAATTTGGACCTCGGACCAGCCACAGTCCCCGGAACAAAAGGAAAGTCGATATACCCAACAACCATAAACAACGAATCACTTCCAATCTGCACAGGCGCAGTAATCGCTCCCGTATCAATCAACGGTCCCGTCGGTCTCGGAATAGTCCCCAAATACTCGGCGCTCTTCCAATGGGCATTATTTCCACCACTCCTCAAAACCTGAATCCCCCCAAACAAACTAGCTACCAACAAGACTTTTCCTTTATACTTTGGCGGCAAGTAAATGGCATCCGTATCGTTATACAAAACCTCTGGCCTGATAGGCACATTAACCGGTTTCCCTTTTGACTTTTCCAAATCAAATTTGTATAATTTCCCATCCCCATCAACAGCCAACATTATTTCACCATCTTTTTCCGAAGGTCTTCTAACAACAGCTAAACCACTATACCCCTTTCTGGAAGTAGGTATCAAAGGTTCATGTAAGTACCATTCCTCCATCTTCTTTCCAGATTTATCAATCTTGATAATCACTCCCGGGTATGTACCAACCACGTAAGTGTTTCCCTTTTTATCCGTTTCGACATCTTGAAACCCTCCGTATCTATTTCTAGAGATATCAATTAGATCTCTCTTCCATATGACTTTACTTTTCTTGGGGTCGTATTTTATGATTTGTCGTTCGTCGGTCACGTCTTGTCCTCCTGTCGCCCAAGGTCGAGGGGAGTTTGACAGGATGGTGATTAGACCCGAGTGAGGATCCCAGGCTACGCCGCCTATGTGGGCTAGAGTTAAAGAAATGTTGGGGAAATAGAGAACATCGATTATTTTGGAGGTGTAGGGGTTGTAAATGGCTACTGTTGCGTTCCAGAGGGAGCTTTGCACAAGATGAACGGTTAGAAAATGATGTTTTTGAGTCAAGGGAGGGAAAAAATAACGAACCCAATCCACAGTAAACAAGAATCTTCATCCCAATCTGCATTTTCGGGGTAAAGTTGGTAATAATCAATCACAAAATCGCCTTTCTTCTTGAGTGGTGGACATGGTTTCTTGGGACCACGAGGAATGACTTCGGGAAATATCGAGGCCTGGACGCCCCCAATCACCAAAAGAGCGGTCGCAAAAATACTGAAAGAAGTGATTTTGACCATGGCTGAAAAGAAGCCTACAATAATACTCTCTTGAAAAACACACACAATAATTCTTGGGACATTTGCGGTACATATACGAAATCCACACAGCTTACCCTGATACCCAAAAGAGCAACTCGTTTCCAGAATATTGCGTGGTGAGGTGCAGTCAATCAAATGCAACACTTGCTGGGGCAGTTAACTGCAGGTGTTGGGACTTACTCTTCCGACTTGCAGACGGCCAAGGCTTACATGCCGATTTATTGGCCTCGTTTCGGAAGCGGTTGGCAGATATTACTCATGGGGCGTTCTGTATTTCAATAGTTCACACCGGTCATGCAGAGATTGACTTGTCATTGAGCCACCAGTCAGTGATTGGCACATCAATTTGCAAAGAAAATGATCTATTATGTGACAATTGTGATCGAACATGGGACCAAAGAATAAACGCAGGAAAAAATTCCAACCTTGAAAACGTCAACCCAACAAAACTTTTGCTTGCTACCATACATCTCCCGTTACATAATACATCTACTCTCCCAACTGAAGAGAATATCCACCGTCCACAATGATGGTTTGTCCCACAATGTACTGGTTGCTCACCAAGCCCAAAACAGCCTGTGCCATATCGATATCTCTTCCTGGTCTACCAGCGGGAACCTTTTCCTGATACTTTTCGGCATCAATATGGCTCTTTTGAAACTCATCCGACTCATCGGCCGTCATCTCGCTCGGGAACACCCCTGGAGCAATGCTGTTGATCCGGATCTTGAGTCTATTCTCCGCAGTGAGCTCGGAAGCCATCATTCTCGTCAAATGGACTGCCGCGGCCTTTGATGCATTGTAACTGAAATGGTGCTGAGCGCCACGAACAAAGCCGCTGATGCTGCTGGTGTTGACGACGGTGGCTGACCAGTTAGGAAAGCGTTCCGAGCTGGCTTGGAGAAGAGGAAGGAAAGCAGCCGTCATAAAGTAGATACTGGCGACGTTGGTCTGGTAGGTATCAGTCCAATCCTTCTCTGTAACTGACTCGTTGTCAAAGAGGTTCTTCTTGAGCTCCTGAGCGTTGCCCTTCGCCTCGGTTGTCACAGACGAGCTGCTGATGCCGGCGTTGTTGACGAGGATGCAAAGGCACTTCTCCCGGGACTCGATCTCTTTGTAAAGACGAGCCACATCGGCCTTGCTGGTTACGTCACCCTGGAGGGCAATGATTTCGCCTTCGATGTCCTTGTTGTAAGTCTGGACGACCTTGTCGAGCTTCTCTTTGGTGCGACCGACGATGTAAACTTTGGCACCGTTGACAGCAAGAGCTTGAGTAATCATGAGACCAATGCCAGAGCCACCACCGGTCACGAGAGCAACCCTGCCCTTGAGATTGAAGAGTGAGTTGCGGTGGAAGTCATCGTGGTTGGCTGCTGCGATGCTCTGAGACATTTTGGCAAAGTTGCGGGATGCAATTGGTTTTGAGAGAATTTTATGTGGTACAAATGAAGTTGAAGGGGGAAGTCTGGTGATGATTGGTTTGGTGATAAATGTTCTTCTGACTGCAAGTTGTTTGAAGGTGGTCCTGGAAAGTAGACGAGGGTTCCAGGGAGAAATGTTCATGCTTTTGCAAGGTTGTGTTGTGTTATAAAAGAGAAACCAACCCGTCTGATCTGATCTTGAAATCAGAGTTTAGGCCTTTTTAGTTTGCTGCAAGACGCCAAACACTTGGGAATCCATGACGAAATGTTCACGTCTCGATCGTTGTTGAACAGAGACTCAATGACGAAATGGCCCAAAATTCTATATCATGCCATTGGTCAATTGTAAACGCGGTGGGGCACCTCCCCGTCTCTTCCCTTTCTCATTGCCTTTGCACGTCACCACTGACTGTCAGTGCCTGTGTTGTTGAACTCAACACCAGGTAGGTGCCACGGTGCATTGGCCAAGGGTTCTTTTTTCACTTCTCAAAAAAATACATTTTTAGAAATGAACACGTTGAAAAAATTAAGAAGGATCCAATTGTATTTATCCACACTACTTACCCGGTCGTCCTCAAAATTATATTTATAAAAATTCGGACGATCCGTCTCATCCTTGAGCTCATGTAAATAGACAGCCGTTCAAAATGAAGTTTTCAGTCATCTCTTGTCTCTTTCCCCTACTCACTACATGTGCTGCTCGAAACCCCGACCAGGACCTCAAAAATGTCACGATCAGGTCGGTAACTTTTCAAGGAAACGGCTGTCCCCAAGGATCCATATCAACAACGATTTCACCCGATAAGACCATGATTACCCTCGGGTATGATCAATTCAAATTGGCCATTGGGCCTGGCTTCAATCCTACCGACAAGGTGAAAAACTGCGTGGTCCAGATCAGCATCAACCTCGACCCAGTTAACCACGACGGTCCGGCTCCCAGTTTTGCTGTTGTTGGTGCGACATACCACGGTTATTCCAATCTCGGAACTGGACTCAACAAGATCATCTCTTCTACCTACAATTTCCATGATTCAAGGATGGAGACCGTCGAAGCTCGCACAGAAGTCACAATTCCAGGTCCTTACTCAGTTGGCGGCGGTCATGTTTTCACCGAATCCAAAGAAATCCCAGAAAGAGGCCAACTACGGTCACCGTGTGGCATCTCGCCAGTCCAGCTATCAGTCAATACTCGCGTCAATCTCACGAGCAAGTTTGCCAGCACCTATTACAACGAATACGAGGAGGATATTCTCCCCTTGACACACCAGATCAGATTAAAGTGCGTTTATTGTATAAGCTCCAAACCCTTCTCATATATACTCCTCTAACAACCCTGGGATTAGGTGGTTCTCTTGCTAGCACAGCCAATTTCATTCAGTCATGATGTTCCCTTCGAGCCTCTGCTCCCAACTCCACATCTGTACGCGGCCAGAAGTGACTCAAATCACCCACAGGAAGATTGAGAGTAATCCTCATCTCACCAGCCATGATAATGAAGCACATGTACCATCCCAGAATAGCCACGACAAATAACAACGCACCGCCGGCCTATCAGTATCCATCGCCGTTAGTGACCGTATTTTTTATTCAACCCCTTTTGAACAAACGTACCTTTTGTAACTTGCCAGCAGCATCATAGTCCCCCCACGATGCCTTCCAATATGCCCCCGAAAGCACCCATGCCCCAACAGTCACAAACAAGAATATGGCCGCAAACACCGCGTTAATCTTGCAAGTGAAGATGAAGAATGTAAACAGTGCGAATCCCCAAACAAGCAGGTACAAGGCAACCACCGAGTTGTATTCTCTCGACGCGAGTCCCGTAGGGTCGGTTGAAGTCGCATAAGGGGCGCCCAGCTGGAGAGTCGGAAGCTGCAACATCCCAAATGACAACCAGAAGACGCTGAACAAACCCATGACCATCATTGGAAAGAAGTTGCCCATTATCCTGGCGCAAACAATGTCAGCTCAACACACTGTTGTCCAATCCGGTCGTTGAAAAACATACCACTCAAAAACCATTGCAAACGTTAGGAGAACAGGCCCAACAAAAAAGAATATTCCCCTATTTCCTCAAGAGTCAGCTATCATCCCAATCATTATGAAATAGAAACCCTCACACAACAGGAGTAAACCCACTCGCTCCTCCCCAGCCCATACAAACAATAGAAAAAGTAAAAGTAGAAATAACGAATCCAACAAATCCCAAAGCAGTAGGATTCGCAAACCGCTTGTTATAATCCCCTACGTGAGGAACTTTGGGCGTCAGATACAGCTTCTCAAACAGTTCGGGGGACATGGTAACCCCCGTTTGGGTTCTGTGAAGTCCTTTTTCCTCATCATGGATTCCATTGATGCTTGGAGTGCGGCGCTCGCCGTTGGTTGTTGTTTCAATAGCCATACTGTAAAGAATGAAAATTCCAGTGATTTGTGCAACAGTCAGCCAAAGTAAATATAACAGAGGAAAAAAAAAGGGGGGTGGGGGGTGAGCAAATGATATATGAGGTTCACCTGGAAGTGTCTACATCCGAAAAAAAAAAGATGATTACGCACTCAACGTCACACTCACACACCCAAATCACAAAATCCCATCACCAGAATAGGTTCAATATTGGGTACATCCATCCCTGTTCTATCTCACATACATGTGGGTAGATATTTTCATTTCTTTTGGGAAAAAACACACACACACACACACGCACACATACACCTGACATACACACTTGGCACAGATATTGACATATCATCTCAAATATGAACAATCATCTTATTCAGATTATATTACGAAATAAAAGAACATAAAAATATTGCAAAACTTCATCCCAATCCATCAAAACAATAATTTCCCTTTCAATTCAATCATCAAGGGTCATCCACACACCAGTGACACCAACCACTTAGAAACCGAACCACAAAACCTAACAGTCTGGCTGTGGATTATTGGCAAAGGATCGATAGAATATTCTCAAATGGTCAACGTGCAGGAATTACACAGAATCAAGTAAGCAGTGACTAATTTCTCGGGTAGATTCCATTTTTATTTTAAGAACCGAAGAGACTGCAAAGCGGGATGGGAACTTTTCTTGGGGGAAGGGGGGAAGGGAGACACGGAGAGAACTGCGGGGGAAAAGGGTGGTGTGGTGAATTGGTTGTGATTGTAACCCTTCCAAAGTTCCCCCCCGAAAAATAAAATCGGGGAGTTTGGGAATTTCTCTAAACAACAATTGGAAGGCGTGGAAAATAAGGAGCAAAAATAGGTACCTAAGGGATGAGAGACAATTTTACCTTGTGTAATGGATTCCGGTAGTTGGATTTGAGAAAAATGACATACTGTAAATGTCACCTTTGTATTGCAGCTATTGCTCCTTCCATCTTGTACAGAAGAAAAGGCAGCCAAGATCTCACAAACAACCGACACACCACATTGTAATTGTACCCGGCACCGTGCTTCTCGATTCATATTTCTTCCAAAGTATTGAGCAAAAGCAGCGGTCTTTTCAAGATCTTGACCCTGAGCCACGTTTTGATGAGAAAGATCTTCCGCATCATTCCCCCGCTTAACTCAGCCAACTGACAAAAAAAAACCTAAAAAAAAAACCTTTCAAAGCTGCCTTCCGCCCGCCTGCGTTTCTCATTTCCATCTTCCTGAATCCCACAACCCATCGGACCTTTAATATCGACCACAATAAGGAATACACCACAACCAAAACCACACACCCAAAAAAACGACCCAACAAAAGAGAGCGTCAATTCACACTATGATTGATGACCTCCCACACTATGATTCCTATAAAGTTAATCTTAAGCTACCTTTTAATAAAAAAAGGCTTTGCCGCTTTAATTCTCAATATGTCTTTTTAATATCAAAAAGGCATGTTCCATTTCAAAAAGGCATATTTATAATCAGGCATAAGTATAGCTTTGAGTGGCAGTACCGATAAGAACCTTTTCTTCCAAGTACACATAGTGCGGAAAGGTCATCAATCATAGTGTAGATTGACCCTCTCAAAAAAAAAAAAAAAAAAAAAAAAAAAAAAAAAAAAAAAAAAAAAAAAAAAACCCAACAAAGCAATTGGGCCGGGCAAAAAAAAAAAATACGAAAAAAAAATT